>JADLZL010002046.1:0-92167 GCA_015844335.1 Chrysopogon serrulatus
TGTAAGGATGTATGTATGCTCACGTATACCTTTTGGTGCAGTTCTAAATTTTCAGGTCATCGCATCGATGTCGGATGTCCTGCCTCCTAGCTGGTGGTGACATTGCATCGACGCACTGCCAGCTCTGCAAGCCTTGTAGCCTTGAGTTGTAGGCAACATGGAAATCTACCCGAATAAGGTCAGAACGTCAGATATTGCCGTACGTGGAAGCGGAGCACAACCTCGAGCACAAAAACATACACAATCATAGAAGAAATAATATCAGTTAATTTGTCCGCTCTCAGAATCTAGGGCAGATGGTTTCTGTTGGGCTTTGTTGTCTGTATATGGTGCAGCACAGGAAGAGCACAAAGAGGACTTTCTGTTAGAGTTAGTACGGGCGTGTACTAGCTATGGAGATTTACCTTTTCTAGTTGGAGGGGATTTTAATATAATTAGAAACCCATCAGAAAAAAATAATTCAAGATATAATAACAAATAGCCGCTCCTTTTTAATGCCATTATTGAAACCTTAAATTTAAGAGAATTAGAGATGACAGGTAGGAAATTTACTTGGACGAATTATGCTGAGGTGCCAACTTATGAGAAGTTAGACCGTATTCTAGTAACAACTGAGTGGGAATAAAAATTTTCTTTAACTACTGTTCGGGCTCTCACCCGAGAAATCTCTGATCACACACCACTTTTACTAGATGGAGGGGAACCATCTCATAGGGGGAATGTTAGGAATTTTAAGTTTGAGTTAGGATGGTTGACTAGGGATGGTTTTTTTGATCTAGTAAAGGAGATTTGGGAGTTAGAGAATAGGGGTTCATCGCCTATGGATAGGTGGCAAAATGAAATAAGAAGGTTGCGAAGATTCCTCAGGGGTTGGGCTAGAAATTTAGTTTCACAAAAGAAGAAATGAAAATTAGACTTGTTGGCTAAGATAGATGATCTTGATAGAAAGACAGAAACGAATTTGTTGTCACCATATGAGTTGGAAATTAGACATCATCTTAAAGGGCAATTATCTAAGTTGCTAAGAGAAGAGGAGATTTATTGGCTCCAGCGCTCGAAAGCAACAAAGTTATTGCAAGGAGATGATAATACTAAGTATTTTCATTTAGTGGCAAATGGGAGACATAGAAAAACAAAAATTATACAACTTGAACAACAGGAAGGAATTATTGTGGGAGATGCAAATTTGAAAGGATACATAACGGACTATTATAAGTTTTACTGTTTGGACCCCATATACATAATTCTTTCTCGATAGATGAGACTTTGAGGCATGACATACTCAAGTGTCAGCGGAGGAGAATGAAATATTAGTGGCACCATTCAATGAGGAGGAGATTAGGTTGGCAGTCTTTGACATGGAACATAATAAGGCACCTGGTCCGGATGGCTTTCCTGCGGGCCAATTCTTTTGGGATGTTGTCAAGCAGGATCTATTAGGCCTTTTTAATGAATTTCATGAAGGGAGGTTGCCTATCCATAGTCTCAACTTTGGGGTAATTACATTATTACCCAAAGTCTCTGAGGCGATTCGAATACAACAATATAGACCAATTTGCCTTTTAAATGTATCCTTTAAGACTTTTACAAAGGCGTTAAACAATAGAATTCTAAAAGTGGCAGATAAAGTGGTACGTCCATCTCAAACGGCTTTCATTCCAGGACGGTATATAATGGAAGGAGTTGTGGTATTACACGAAACAATTTATGAGTTGCATAGGAAAAAACAAAATGGAGTGATATTAAAACTTGATTTTGAAAAAGTGTATGATAAATTGAAGTGGCCTTTTATACAACAAGTCCTCAGGATGAAAGGATTTTCACCAGTTTGGTGTGAATGGGTTTCGAGAATCATGACTAGAGGGAGTGTTGCAGTAAAGGTCAATGATAATATAGGCCATTATTTCCAAACAAGAAAAGGAGTGCGGCAAGGGGATCCGTTATCTCCAATCTTGTTTAATATAGTGGTTGATATGTTGGCAATCCTAATTGCAAGGGCAAAAGCAACCGAACAGGTTAAGGGAGTGATTCCGCACTTGATAGATGAGGGTCTTTCAATCCTTCAGTATGCAGATGACACCATCATATTACTGGATAATGATCTTGAGAGGGCCAAAAACATGAAGCTTTTGCTTTGTGCTTTTAAACAATTATCAGGACTCAAGATCAATTTCCATAAGAGTGAGTTGTTCTACTATGGAGAGGCCAAAGCTAAGCAGGAGGAATATGTACAAATTTTTGGATGCAATGTGGGGACGTACCCATTTAGATATCTAGGAATTCCGATGCACAATAGAAAACTCATGAATAAGGACCGGAAACATGTAGAAAAAAGATTTCAAAGGAGACTGAGTGGCTGGAGTAGTAAAATTTTGTCAGTCGGAGGAAGACTTGTTCTTCTTAACTCAGTTCTCAGTAGTCTTCCAATGTTTATGATGTCATTTTTTGAAATACCTAAAGGGGTTCTTCAGAAATTGGATTATTTTAGATCAAGGTTTTTTTGGCAGAGTGATCAACACAAGAAAAAATATAGATTGACAAAATGGGAGGTAGTATGTACAACTAAAGACCAAGGAGGCTTGGGAGTTTTAAATTTAGATATTCATAATAGTTGTCTCCTAAGCAAGTGGCTATTTAATTTGATAAAAGGAGATGGTGTATGGCAACACCTACTTAAAATTAAATATTTAAGAGATAAAACTTTAACACAGGTTCAATATATGTCTGGGGACTCTCAGTTTTAGGCTGGCCTTATGAAGGTCATGGAGGAGTTCCTCTCCATGGGCAGGTTTGAGCTAGGTGACGGTACGTTTTTAGGAGGATTCATGGATCATGCCGCGTCCTCTAAAGACAATCTTTTCGTCATTATACAATATTGTGAGAAAAAAAAAGTGCATCTGTTCGAACTGCTTGTCTACCACACCATTAAATGTAGCTTTCGAGGAAGATCTCTGGTAGGAAATAATCTGCTGTGCATGGCATAATGTGGTGCTCATGGTTGCTCACATTCATTTATCAAATCGAGAGAGATCGTTTTATGTGGGGGTTGCATCGAATGGGGTGTTCTCAAGAAGTTCGATGTACGTGAGCTTTGTTAGGTGTTCAGACTATGCCATACAACAAGTTAATCTAGAAATTAAAGTTATCACTCAAAATTAAAGTTTTCTTGTGGTACTTATACAAGGTTGTAATTTTAACAAAAGATAATTTAGCTAGAAGACAGTGGCAAGGAGATACAAAATGTTGTTTTTGTTTTTTGAAGAGTCTATACAACATTTACTCTTTGATTGTCATTATGCTAAATTCATATGGAGAATTGTTCAGGTTTCATTTAATCTAAATCCTCCAAATAGTGTATATAATATGTTTACAAGCTGATTGGAAGGGTTTGATAGAGACTTGAAATCTAAAATAATTCTTGTGGGAGCAAGTGCTATTTGCTGGGCGCTTTGGGTTACCTATAATGAGATTGTGTTTGACAAAGTTATAGCACCATCTTATTTGAAGGTTATTTTCAAAGCGACATACTTGACCAGGTTTTGGTCACTTCTTTAGAAAGAGGAGGATCGTCATGCAGTGATAATGGGGTGCAGGACTATTGAGACAGCCGCATTGAAAGTGTTTGCAAGACACCGCTGGAGATTTAGCAATAGAATTGCTATTTAATTTTTCCATCTAAGAACTTGTTTAGGTTTGATGGCTCGAAACTTTATTTTTGAGATTCTTTAGACCATTTTGTGTGTGTTTGTAATAATGAACAGCTATATGCATTAATCGATGCAGAAGCTGGAATATCAATATATTCCCTTTTCTAAAAAAAAAGAATCAGAGAAGTACAGATGCTGTGCCTTCTCTACCATTGTGTTTGCCCTCCACCGACAAGAGCCCAGGGAGAACTGATGATGAGTATCGAGTCCGTTGAGAAGCTCGATCTCCTACGAAAAAAGAGAGGAAATTCGTATTCGCGAATGCGATCTGCTCCCTCTGTATGCATTGTGCTCCCCGGCCGGCCAGTCCCCACCACTAGAGTCCATCGTGGTGCCTTTCATGGTTGTCCAAGCAAAGCATTGCTGCGCATATAGTTGCAAGTGGCGCGGCGGCGGGCAGCCCGCCCCGCGTCCGCAGGAGCCGCGAGCTCACTCGCGGGCACATGCGGGCAGCCCGCGTAGCGCCGCGTGCTTTTGCGGCAGTCCGCGTGTCCGCTAGCCAGCCGCGAGCCCGCGACCTGATGCATCACCTGCACGATAAAGCATGGGGACCCACCATTGATTATACAATGAATGAAATGAAGCAGCGCTTCATCCCGTCTCGGCCATGGCTTATGCCTTCGTGTTCGACTCTGCATTCCTCTTCCTTTCCTCCGAGCAACTGGCGCCCAGCAGGGGCAGTGGCTTGGCAACAATCCTTCGGACCAGGTCAACAGAGGAGCGGAGGACGTGGTGGAGTGCGCCATGGACGCCCTTTTCCGAGCTACGACGGCGAGGCACAGAGGTCAGCCGACAGCCACGGCCCATGGAGGCAGCAAGGCCGAGCCTGGGGCTGGTGGAGGAGCAACTGAAGGTCAAGAGGTTTTTCGGAGGCAATGACGCCGTCGGCGTCATGGACATCGCCGTTGGTGGCTTGCTAGTGCAGTGGCCTGGCGCCGTGGCGTGCTGAAGGAAGTGGCCGGAGTGAGCGCCCTGACGAGAGCTCCCTACTCTGCGAGTCTGCGACGATGGGCTGCGGCGAAGCGGTGGCAGGCTCCGCCAGGCTCCAGCGAAGCGGTGCAGGGATATGCGGGTCGTCGCGGCGCCGGCGGACTATGCGGACGTGCCGCATCGAGCCGTTCCGATCTCGCGGCCTTGCGGCGTGGGACTGCCTGTGTATGCGGCGCGGTCAGCCCGGCGGGTTAGCGGCTCGGCCCGCGCCACTTGCATCCCTAGCTGCGCACAAGCCCTACCACCACTAGTCTCTCGCTTTGTTCCTATTCTTCCACCAATCTTTTTCACATCTATAGGCTATACAACACTCCATTCCCCTATAAATTCACCCGTCACACTCACACTTGGCACTACACAACGCTAGCTTCAACCGCTAGCTTCAACAGGCCACATCAACAATGGCCATCATCAAGCAGAAAGGAGCGACGACGACGACGTTCCTGCTCTTCCTCGTGCTGGCAGTCGTCGCCGTCGCAGCCGAGGCGGCCCAGCTGCAAGACGACGCCGAGCCTACGGCCTCCTTCAGCCACTCCGGGAAGCAGCGGCGCTCGAAGGCCGGCACCGGCACGGCCGCCGAACCGACGCACCTCCACTTTTACTTCCACGACACGGTGAGCGGCAAGTCCCCCACGGCGGTGCGCGTGGTGAGCCCGCTGGCGTCGTCGCCGTCGCCGCTGTTCGGGATGGTGAACGTGATGGACGACCCGCTGATGGACGGGCCCGACCAAGCTTCCTCCGCCGTCGTCGGCCACGCCCAGGGCCTATACATGGGGTCCGACCAGGCCATGCTCGGCTTCCTCCAGGCCATGACCCTGGTGTTCACGGCGGGGGACTACAACGGCAACACGCTCGCGTTTGGTGCACATCATGTTTAGTTCTCCTTTGTTTGGCTCTTATTTTAAATTTGGTGGTCGGATTTGGTTCGGTAAGAACTACCAACACATGCCCCAATGAGGTCCTTCCCAGGCGTATCGGGTTTCAGGTCTCAAGAGAGCTCACCGGCGTGTCTTGCGTATCACGCTCCTAGCAAGGCTCCTTGGCTATGTGTGTTGCATATTGTGCCCATCGCTAGAGGCACAAGATCCGGGTACCGGGTGGGGACATCCCTAAGCACCAACCGACCCTAAAGTCCGCTATGCCCTCAACTCGGCGTCAGCATACTGCTTCTACTTCTTTTTAATAAAACACATACCATGAGGGCCCGCTGACAAAGTAAACAATATCATATGAATTGTTGTAATTGAATGTCGGTTCCTCTGTGCACAAATTTGGAACACTTGCTAGTGTGCGGTTGGCACAACCAAGTCACTTTAATTATGGCTCCAGGTGGTGGCATTGCAACCATGCACTGCAAGCCTTGTCTTCCCTCCATTTCAAATTGTAAGTCATTCTAATTTTTTTAAGAGTCAAAGCATCTCAAGTTTGACCAAATTTATATAACAAAAGAATAATATTTATGATACCAAATAAGTGTCATTAGATTTTGAAATTGGTTGGAAGCCTTAGGTATGCTACTGCCAATGTTGATGACATGTAGCATATTTTTTTTAAAAAAAAAAGGAATAACCATTGCTTTCAGAAAGCAAACGCCGATACACCAAGTACTAGGAGAACCAGCGTTCCAAGGAAAGTAAAATCACAATCTAAGCCTATCACAAATTTTAAACTTTCCATGATGTCTGAGCTCAACACTTCACTTTGCCTAAAGCTTCTCAGCCAGTTCATGACCTCCCCATTAAATCTTAGGGTCGCATGAGAGTATGCACCCTAGAATACCACCTTGACACGCAACCAAAAACATGACACATGCACACTAAGTGGTATATATACCATAAGACATTATGGTTTTTCCATTATTTAATAGCTCATCAAAGTTCTTAAAACATTTGGCTATATCGAAGGTAAATTTGGTCTCATCTAGCCAATATTCTTTAATTGGCTTTAAAGATGGCCGGCAACGGCACGTCACGGCCTTGGCCCAGTAAGGCATGGCATAGCAAACCACGATTAAGAAAGCGGGCCATGTCATGTCAGCCCACTACTGGCACATCAGTACAGTGCAATCTGATTAAAGAAAATGACCCGCTTAGGCTATAATTTGCATGCGTAGACTTATAGGCTATGCAATCTAATCGATTAAAAAAAGACTGAGCTGGCCCAATATGTTTACCGGGCCGGGCTTGTGCTGAGATTTTTTTGTCCAAAACCGAAGAAAAGCCGAAAAGTATGACCCAGTAGTAGACCTTTCGGGTAGACCTTTGGGCCGGGTGCAGTTCTAAATTTTCAGGTCATTGCATCGATGTCCGATGTCCTGCCTCCTGGTGGCGACATTGCATCGATGCACTGCCAGCTCTGCAACCCTTGTAGCATTGCAGTTGTAGGCAACATGGAAATCTGCCCGAATCAGGTCAGAACGTCAGATGGTATTGCCGTGCGTGCAAGCGAAGCACAACAACATACACACCTCCGCTCTCAGAATCAGAAGTGCAAATGCTGTGCCTTGTCTACCGTTGTGTTTGCCCTCCACCGACAAGAGCCCAGGGAACTAATGATGAGTATCGTCTGTATCGAATCCGTTGAGAAACTCGATAACCTAAAAAAAGGAAGAGAAGAAGAAATTCGTATTCGCGAATGCGATCTGCTCCCTCTGCAATGTGTGCTCCCCGGCCGGCCAGTCCCCACCACTAGAGCCCATCCATCCAATGGTGCCTTTCATGGTTGCCCAAGCAAAGCAAAGCATTGCCGCGCGAGCCCTACCACAGTCTCGTCGCTTTGTTCGTATTCTTGCACTAGCCTTATGATCCCTCCCATCAGCGCCCGCAACGTGTCACGTACCAAATCTTTTTTCACACCTACCCACAACACTCCATTCCACTATAAATTCACCCAAGTCACACTCACACTTGACACTACAACACTAGCTTCACATCCCAAGCCCACATCAACAATGGCCATCATCAAGCAGAAAGGAGGAGCGACGACGACGCCGCTCCTGCTCTTCCTCCTCCTCGTGCTGGCAGTCGCTGTCACAGTCGAGGCGGCCCATCGGCAAGACGCCGATGAGCCTACACCCTCCTCCAGCCACTCCGGGAAGCAGCGGCGCTCGAAGGCCGGCGCCGGCACCGCCGCCGAACCGACGCACCTCCACTTCTACTTCCACGACACGGTGAGCGGCAAGTCCCCACGGCGGTGCGCGTGGTGAGCCCGCCGGCCGGCGCGTCGTCGTCGTCGCCGATGTCCATGTTCGGGATGGTGAACGTGATGGACGACCCGCTGACGGAAGGGCCCGACCTGGGCTCCTCCGCCGTCGTCGTCGGCCGCGCCCAGGGCCTGTACATGGGGTCCGACCAGGCCACGCTCGGCTTCCTCCAGGCCATGACCCTGGTGTTCACGGCGGGGGACTACAACGGCAGCACGCTCGCGCTGCTCGGCCGGAACTGCCCGCTCGACGCCGTCCGCGAGCTCCCCGTCGTCGGCGGCACCGGCGCGTTCCGCTTCGCGCGCGGGTACGCGCTGCTGCGCACCCACTGGCTCGACTTCACCACCGGCGACGCCACCGTCGAGTACGACGTCTACGTCATGCACTAGCTATGGCTAGCCCGGAGTGCGATGCGCTTTACCGAGAAGACAAGATCACAACAACGGTGTTAATAATGGCTTTGGAGCATGCTTCGCCACAGCACAGAGTGCTTGCCTTTTCTTTGCAGCTTATAGCATGCGTGATCTGCTGTATCCAATAGAACTCTTCTTTTTGGAAAAGGTCGTCCAAAAGTCTGATCCAGATTATGTTGCTATTTGAAAACTGAGGCAATACTGATCCAGATTATGTTGCTATTTGAAAACTGAGGCAATATATATAGCTTTTACTTGTGTCTCTGAGTGTGTGTTCCTGTCAGACACCACTATGTATTTGAAATTTCTGGTCCAGCATGCCACCGGGGAGGCTACTTCTTCAGAGATCCAGGAAAACTAAAGGTTCTTCGCATACGCATTGATTTTGCATTTGGTGGCAAATGTGTTTAGCCCACTTTCTTGTTTAATTTTCGACCATGAATCATGCGCACACACCAGTACACAGAAGGTTTTTACAGGCGGTTTTGAACCCATTTTTACTGGTGTTTTTTCAAACCGCCAGAAGAAGAGACCATTGAAAAAGGATCATTTCCACTAGTGGTTCACTTAGCAAACCACCAGTAGAAATGACTGTCCGAAAAAATACAAAATAATAGCAAAATAATATTTTAAATTCTGAAGAGGCACCCGCCCCGTCTCTCCGTAAGTCGCGCATTTTTTTCGCGTAAAATCGCGTGCTACACCATTACCGGGATTCAAACTCACGACCTTAGTCCATTTCGATCTCTCCCCTACCACTGTATCACACACTCACATGTGTCTATATTCCTTTTTCTTTTCCCACATATTATCCAAAACCGAGTATAAATTGAGTGTTTGAGACCCTAAATGAATTCAAATGAAAAAGTTGAACTACAAAGTTCCATAACTTTTCAAGATCTTACAACTTTTATTTTGGGAGTTTCACTATCCGAAGTCGTTTGCAAAATTTGAATTTCAAATTTGACAATTTCGAACGTAGTTTTTTATGAAAAGATGATTTCAAATGAAAAGGTTGTCAACTATAAAGTTTCATAACTTTTTGAGATCTATAACTTTTATTTTAGGAGTTTCTCTATCCGAGGAAGTTTGAAAAACTTCAAAAAAATCAATTTTAAACTATTTCTACTAGACTAGTGACAAATGAATATAGCCTCATGCATGCATCGACCAAGATTATTCCAATCATGTGTAATCTTGTACTACCTTTTGTTTTCAATATACTTTGGAAACTGACTGATAAAATATAAGTCAGCGATTACTGCTACTGAACGTTTGCACCTGCACAATGCATTTGGGATTTCAAACTATTCCTCAAATATCTTTTGCGGTGATCATCTATTCATCTTGTTATGAAGACACTGCTACCTCAACATTTTACTGAGTAGCAATGCCATGTCATATATACACGGTGACATGGATAGAGAAAATAAATCATCGTATTTCCTAACTTTGCAATTCATAACTTTTTTTTTAATATTGTTTAGATGTCCAAAAAATTCATTTTAAAATATGAGATTTCAATATTCAATTTTTTGTAATTTTTCGAATGTCTTGGGATGGACACATGCTCAACAGGAATATTCTCTCTCAATGCGACCTATAATTTTATAGTAAACAACCTTTCTATTTCAAAAAATCTAGAAGCACTAGATGAAGCTAAAACTTTCCTGTTGTTTTTTTTTATTTAATAGATCATTTAGGAGGGCAAATGTTGGGGTTTTTATATCCCCTATAGGGATCCCGTACTTCATCTTCACTCTAATGTGATCTAACCACTGCCATGAGCCAAAATAACAAATTTCATGTCTACTAGGGCCTATTCGCCTTCAAAGATATCATCCGAACAGTGTTTTTTCTCTCATAAAAATCAGTCGTTTTAGTTCATAAAAATCATTCATTTTAGTTTATTAACCCGCTTTAATGATTTATTTTCTCTAGCTATGGCATAGCCTCCTAATCCAAAAATGTCTAGCACGATATGTGTCACCTTCGAAAGAGTCTCGGGAAGAGAAACAAGGGTGCGACTAGGACTGGATATCGAGCTGGCTCGGCTCGACTCGGCTCGGCTCGGTCTGGCTCGTTAAGATAATGAGCTGGCTCGGTTCGGCTCGTTATAACTAACGAGCTAAAAAGCTAGCTCGGCTCGACTCGAAAAAAGCTCGAGCTAGCTCGTTTGGCTCGCGAGCTAGAGATAAAAATATAAAATAAAGACTAACATACATTTTAATGAGTGATACAACACATATTTATCCATCATAAATACTACCAATAAACATCATGCATATAGATACAATAAAGTACAAATTAGTTCCATCATATGTATACATATATACACATATACATGCTTCCTTTTATGAAATCCAAGCTCGTTGAGCTCGCGAGCGGCTCACGAGCTAGCTCAAGTTGGCTCGTTATAGCTAACGAGCTGAAATCTTGGCTCGGCTCGGCTCGTTATCTCAACGAGCCGAGTCGAGCTGAGCCAAACCAGCCACGAGCCGAGCGAGCTAACGAGCTTCGAGTTTTGCGTCCAGTCCTAGGTGCGACACCAATTACCTCTGAAGGGAGTGGAGAATGGGTAGTCACTAGTAGATACGGGTTTAATCAAAAGTTCGTGACTCTGTGTGCTCCAACATGGATTAGGAGGTTGTGACAACAACCTGGTACCACATGAAAATCCTGGTTCTCTGCTTTGTCTTTCTTTCTTGCACTATTTCTATGTATTATCTTCAAGCTTTGTTGTTGTGTTCAAGTTAACTTGGCAACTAGGACGCCATAGTAGAGTACTTAGATAGGTTTATTTCTTGCTCATAAAGAGTTGTTTCAAAAAAAAAAAATCTGGCTCATAAAGACATTATTCTTAGTAAACTTAGGCCAGTTTGGTAGAACTCCTACTCTGGATAAGCTATGGAAGTTGATTCTTTGAGAGAAGTTATGCTTTAACTGAAAATGATTCTCTAGAATAAAGTTTACGTTTACAATGACTGCATAGAGTGAATCATGAGAAGGTACTTTTTCAGCTTCCAACCCCTAGTTTGTATCAAAGAATTCACAAAATTAGTCTAGAATTACTTCTTAGAAGAAAACTGTTTTAACAAAGCTACTCCTAGATTAAATCCGATCCAGCCCGAAAGATGTGGAGTTCTACCATGCAGGCCCTTATAGATGTTAGGAAAAAAAACTGTTTTAACAAAGTTACTCCTAGATTCAATCCAATCCAGCCTGAACAATGTGAAGTTCTACCAAGCAGGCCCTTATAGATGTTATTACAGTAGTGAAGGTTTATGACTTTAGATAGGATAAGGCTATCATTTAAATGTTGTAATAGCCCAAATCAAACCCCATCTCTGTGTCATTCGGTCCTCGTACCTTCTATTTGAGCAGAACCTGCACTATATGATCTATATCTCCAATTATTAGACGATTGAAAATTCTTTTTGGAAAATATCATTCACATATCTGCTCAAGAGTGTTGGTGTTTAAAAAAAGGTACCAGGTTCTACTTTTCGTCCGTGTGTTTCTGTCAACCAGCTGAACTGGAACTAATTGATCCTGTCTGATCCAGCATGGCGTTGCGACACTGCACAAGCTACTCTTTCAGATACCAATGCTGCCATGCAGGTTATGCAGGGCAAGCTTCTTGCTGCTACAGAAAGTCAATTACAGAATGCGTTGTACCCAGTTCTGAGCTAAACCCAGCCAATTCGCCCCCATGGCCTGCGCAAGAAGCTTATTGGTATCATCAGTAAGGTTCACCTCCAGCTTGGTCTGCTTTGCACGATTCATAGACCAAAACACCTCTTCAACACACTGCCACAAACCTTATGATACCCAATTGTTACGCCAAGTCACCAACAACGGATCATACCTTACCTGAAATTTGACTGAATAGCAACGGCCAAGTCAATCTTACCTGGACATGATTATGTGCGCACTCATGCACGCTCCACAACAGAAAACACCAATATCAAATCCTTCCTGTGCATTATATTCATGAATACACCATTAAACAAAAATACAGTCTGGGGGCGATGCCACAATCAATATTAATATTCTAACATCAACTAAATTCTAATTCAGGGAGAGAATAATAGAGTGCGCTGATCTTTATGTGATCCAGGGAATGTTAGATCACAGAAGGTTGGACAGTGGACACATCCATCAAACCCAAATACTTGAGATCAGGGGTTTTAGAAAGGCTAGACTTCAGATAAAACCCAACATTTTAGACCTCGTGCTGTACATGAAGGCTCTTACCGAAGCTTGAATATGGAGCAAGTAAAGAGGCATCATGCTGTCAGATACGTTAGTACATCGCTGCTGGCGTTACTCGTTCCTGAAGGCTAATAGAACCAACCAAAATTAGAAGATACGCAAAGGTTCTGGGACTACTGATGCAGTCAAAAAATGTTTGTCATGGGCAAGTGTGCACATGAGACCTACCTCTGAAAGCTGTTCAATGTTTTGAACTCGATACAAGATTTTTCAATTCATCTGTGATTGCCTGGTGGCAACACTTGTATTGTTCCTGCAAAGCAGAAAAGTCATTTGGGAAACTAAATAGAAGAGTTTCTAGCAAATCTGTCAATGTGTTGCTCTTCAGAATTGCAACCAAAGGATAATATAATTTGACTGAGAGACCCTTAGTGATCAGAGTATCCCAACTCCCATAGACCCCTCACAAAGCAACTGCTAGCCACATACTGCAATTACCAAGCAAAAGAATATCTACCTACCACCTACAACTGGAAAACACACCTTTATTATACATAAAAAATAATTCTGTGCCACTTCTAAAATTATAGCTAAAGTTCGGATTTAGAGTATAGTTATGAGCAACCATGCATTCACTAATTATAGTTCAGCAGTAACAATCACCATCATGCCAGCAGACAGTTTTTTAAGTCTTTTTTTGGTAAATAAGTATTGACAACACTGTATGGAAGCTACTCTGTGCAAGTGAGGATTATGTAAACTAGGCCCCAGAGAAAAAATACAACCTACCTCTGTTTGGACCATTCCAGGTCGCTGTGATCTAAATTTTCTGATAGTTTCAACAAGATCGACAGCCCCCTGTTCTCCAAGTAAAATCCTCTCTACTGTACTATGGATGGTGATATAAGCACCCGTTCTTCCAATGCCTGCGCTGCAAGAGAAAGCAACTTTACTGAGATAGTGAATAAGTTATAACCATATAGGGAAAGGCCCACCAGAAAGTGAGGCATTTAAAAAACTCCAAAAAGCATAACATTGGTTTCATGATTTGAAACAAACCTGCAATGTGCAACTATTGGCTGATCTTTTGGAACATGATACAGTCTTTTTAGAATCCTTCTTACATCAGCACTGCCGTTTGGCACCCCATGGTCAGGCCACTCAGGATACTCTATGTGGAGAAGAGATCGCACTTCATCTGACTACAACATAAAGAAACATAGACAGGAGAAAAGTCAATGATATAATCCTTCAGCAAAAAATTGGAACAATTCCGCACTATTATGCAAAGGAGAACGAGAAGATGAGAAACCTATAGGTAAAGGTAAACAAAAGAGGAGACAATCTGAGGAAACAAAAGAACTCATGGAAGAAAATGAGGTGAAAACTACTGGACAAAGAGTGCAGGATCCCAATAAGAAGATTTGGCATCTCACTAGCAATAATACAATATATGGTGGCCAGGGAATACTATCTCAGCAAGAATTGGCATCTGATCTCACTAATTACACTGTTACCAGGACACACTGCAATGCCACTAAATATGCCACTATCTGGCCAATTTGCCAATGATAGGTAAAGGCCCAAAAAATATTGAACCAAAACCTTCACCACCACATAAGTATGCATGAGCATCCTTAGGTTGACCAGACAGTAATCCAGGACTAATATAAACTACACATCTAATTCAACCAGATTATAACAAAAGTCTTTCCTGCAGAAGGAAAATGCTTATGCACAGCTACAAGCTCCTCCAAAAGCTGAACTCAAGTCTGTCTTTCTATGTTTATTGCAACAAAGAATAATTCTTCATCTTGAAATGTATACACTATGATGTAAAAATACAGAATAGTAGACTCCATGTCCATGGTGGTCCTGCCTATCTTACACCTTTACCTAGAACAGAAAGCATGTAAATAACTTTATATATATTCACCTCATCCTGTCGAATCTCCACACCTCGCAACATTAACTGACCATCTTTCCTGAACTTTGTGATCTTAATGGTACATTTTCCAAAAACATCCTGTCCCTTGCTCAATGGTAGATACTCATCACACTGCAATTATTTGAATGTGGATACTATTTAAAATTATATTATCAATTATCAATTAAGAGGAAATAGCTAATAAATTTCAAGTTCAGAAACAAGATTATGTTGTATCTTAGCACCTTAAGACCATCAAATTTGGTGACCATAACAATCACAGGACAGTGATTGTCATATACCATCTGCCAAAAATCAGCAATTGTATTGGCTAGCGGTCCTTGAGTAGAAATGAATTTTGTTAGATTTCTGCCAGCAATCTGTAAAGTTTATATGGCACAGGTCAGACGATGATTGGAGTTACTGAACCAAAAAGGAAACATGCATAAAAAAAACAAATACAAGGAAACATGCCAATTTTACCTCTATATGGCTGGCATTGATGTAATCATTGCCTGTTGAAGACTCTAGCCGTACCCTGGTTCGATCAACTACGGAAAAGAAATCAATTTAAACAAAATTAATGATTAGATATGGGATCTTCCTATATACACCTGCAACCCAGTACAAGTTCATGGGCTTACATGGCAACACATCAGTGTAGCGGTTTCTTCCCCTATTTTCTTGTTTCCGAGCAACACTAAAATTTTGTGCTGACTGAAGCTCTGTTCTTATATCCTGAAAACAAGGTTGTTTGCCTTAGTTTCAAGAAATATTTCCTATGACAATTAACCTGTAAATCTTTACAACAACAAAATAAATCCTGCTTTGATAATTTGGAAGAAATAAGTTAATTGTGGAATAATACAATTTGGTGTGTGCTGTATTTGTTAAACTTCTATTTTAGTGCAATAATACACAACTCACATACGTATTCGAGAAAAAAAAAATGAAAGGAATGGAAGAAACAAGTGTGTGATTTCTTTGTACATTGGACTTAACCCGAAAAAATGCATAACAAAGGATTGGTTCTATCTCTTTCACCAAAATAAATTCAACAGCATGTGTTTCCATACTTGTTGCAGCAATGAGCTAACAGCATATAATTCAGCTGTTTACACAGAATTCAGTATTGGCTGGCTTCAGTACTACCACAAAAACATCTCCTATCTCTGATAGATAAAACCAATTAGAACAACAATTTACAGGAAGTAAACAAGTAGCATGGGGACTATGTAATCATGTGTCTTGAAAGAGAAGCTACAGGAAATGGAAAAGACTAGTTCGTGGAAGACAAGGGACTGGGAGTATAGTTAGACCAGGTTGTGCAATTGTTTGCCTAAGTGCTAGTTTGACTGAAGCAGTATTTTGAAGCTACAATCATCTACTCATCCGATACGTATTGCTGGTCCAAATCTTAGGTCTGAAAATAATGTTACACCCTATGTTATGATGCTCATCATTGTAATCAACTAATCGTTGTGTCCAAGACTCATCATTGTGTATGTAAAGTGTACACCAGAGCCTACCTAGATGCTTCACATGGAAGTAATCTACACAGGCCTACGGTGGAAGATCTCACGGTAGGCCCAATGCTAATGAAGAAAATTCGACCTCTGCATTTTCTTTGGCAGCCCAATTTTGTTGGGGTCCTCATCAGCTCATAGTATCACGCTTAATTAAGGTTTATCTATATTCCTTTTATTTTAGCAAAAAATGAAGGCAAATGATGTAGAAAGCTAGATAATCCTAATTTTGCGCACGATTACCATGGTGAGGAGAGAGGCGAGCAGAAGAGAGGGGAGAGGAATTTACATACCGGGAGGCTGCGAAACTCCTTGGCAAGCTTAGCGGGCTTCCTGAGCTTGCTCTCGAGCGCCTTGAGCGCCTTCTTGCAGCGCCTCACCTCGTCGTGCGTGAGCAGCCTGGGGGGGCGGGTCAGCGTCCGGGTCGAGCGGGTCGAACCCCGCCGCTGGCAGAGAATGACGAGGAGGAGGAGGCGAGCGGCGAGGGGCGGAGCCCCCGCCCCCGCCGCCTCCCGCCTGGGAGTTTCCCGTGGCGGCGGCCCCGAGGCGGCGGCGCTTGGAGGCGTGGATGGTCGGGGGCGGGGGAGCTGGCGGGGAGGCGGCCGGGGGAGTCGTTGGGGTCGCCGTGGCGGACGGTTTAAATAAGGGGAGGGAGGGCAGCTGGCCGGGCCGGCCCGACCACGGAGGGAGGTGGTGGTTGGGCTGGATGGAATTTTCTGTGGTGACTCCGGGGTGGGGAAGGGAGGAGACTTGACTTGGGAGGCACGAGGAAGGACGGCGGGTGGGTGACGCTGACGGTGACGAGAGCCGCGAGCTCGCTGTAGATCCGACGCGGTCGCGGAGCAGGTGGCTGCGCGGGGGAGAGGACGGCGGACGGCGGACGGCACCGGCAGCGTGGTCGTCCTCGTTTTGAAATGGCCGGCTGCTGCTCGCGGTTGCACGGGAGGGAGGGGAGGAATGGAATGGCGGACGCGACGGCGACGGCGACTCGACGAGGCGGAAGGGAAGACGCGGAACGGAAAAGCCTCCGCGAGCTGGATTCGAAACCGCCCGCAGTGGTGGGCCCGGGCCTCTGTTTTGTGGGCCCGGGCTTCTGGTGACTGGTGCCATCAATGCCATGGCACGGCCCATGGACAGCGTTCATGGACTGCTGCGCCTACGCGTGACGCGGAGGGAGAGACGAGGAGGGATGAGGGAGGCGAGACGCTGGGCAGTGGGCCCGCCACGGTTCATGGCTCATGAATGGATGGAGCTGTCGTAAGTTCTGTGTTGGATGATCTCCGTTCTGTCGAATCGAGTAGACTTTTACATGTGCTAAGCTAATCACGCAAAAAAAGACTTTACTTGTGCAAAAAATGCAACTTTGTTTACGCGTTCGGAACACTAGTTACTGCGTTCTGCGTAATGTTACCGCCATGACAGTATGACACGCTAATGGCGCAGAAATGTTACTACCATTATACGCTAATGACGGTTTGTATGTAGTGAGACCGGTAAAAGAAAATCCATGGATGGACCGAGCCATCATTTAAGATTTTCGGCGCGTTTTGTGCAGGTCGCGAGGCGCTTTGATCGTACTTGATCAGCTTAGACTGAGCCTTTATTTTTAGATACGTTAATCTACTATATCTAAGTAGTAGGAGAAATCTATTATATAAATTCTCTGAAATTTTGTCTGAGCTGATCCAAGCACGACCAAAGCGTGTCATAGTAGATTAACAGATCTGAGCCTTGTACCCAACAAACGGTTCTGAAACACATACACCTAGAGACAACTTATTTGTTTTTAGATCTGTTAATATACTTTAGGAGGCAGTATTCGGGTATGAAGTAGAAATATAAGGAGTTTATAATGATCGAAACTATGAATTAATATATATATATATATATATATATATATATATATATATATAGATGTAGTAGGTCAATTGTGGAGGTTATATCCATTTACATACATGATATAGATTATTTGAATTTGGCGTCACCCAAATCTCATCTACTCGAACCCCACCCCTACTATACCTGAGGGTCACCCCCCTCCTAAAATTCTAAGAGTTTTCCTTCATAAAATTATGCATGTTTTGGAGGACCACATGTAATCTATGTGATATGCAGTTTGCTAGATTTTTGTTTACAAACAGTTATTTGCTTAGAAACGGTTTGATTTTTTATAAAAAAGTTATCGAAATATATCCATATGAGGTCTTGTTTTAAAGAGTTTATTGCGAGGAACACCATGGTGCAATTGGATTTTAATTACAATACTTGGTTTAGGGTGGTACGAACTTTTTTTTCTATTTTAAAAGAAATAGCTACTGGGAGATAAATGAGTTTTAGTAAGAGTAACTCCTTTGATGATGTCAGCTGACATCACTTTTGAAGGCTCAACCAATTAGAAGTAAGAGAATTCTTTAGTGGGAGTTAAGATTATAGGAGTTATAGACTATACATCTCTAAAAATATGTGTGTATTTTTAGAGACACGTCTAATTTATGCCTATTTCCAATAATAGATTTGGTTGTCTCCAAATTTTTTCTTAGTAGTACTAAAAGTTAACTCATGGCCTATTTTTCAAACAGCGCTTAACTACTAAACTAGCCAACCTCTGGTCTATTGTTAGAGGGATGAAAACGGTACGTATATTTTTTCGATCGTGTTCGAGACCGAAATCGTTTATAGGGATTTAAATTCATCTATTCTATACAAGGGTTTAGATTCTTCCGTATTTGAGTTTGGATATTCTACATCCAGATCTTGTATTCGTATCTCGAATACTCAAAACGCATATTTATGATATCGATATCCAATCTTATCCTATTCAAGTATGGTTGATATTATCCGTATTCGAATCTAAATACAAACGAAATATAAAAACAAATACAAAGTATCAATAATATCCGTCTGTATTTGATCCGTTTTCATCTGTCCAGCAACCCCTAGTTGTACATGGACAGATCTAAGGGCTTTCGAATCGATGGACTAATTAAATATGTAAATCATTTAGTAAATATCATGTAATGAAGTTTATTATGATCTGATGACCCAATGCTAGTTTTAGCTAGACCACCATGGTTTGTACCTATGAAGTTGAGAATGCAAATTCTATTTACGTGTGAATGAAAATTTTCAAGAATTGCACGCAAGGAGACGCGTTCTCCGTGTGAAAAAAGGCTCAGTTGCAATATTTGGTAGTGCATGATAGAGACTTAACGTGCTTTGATGAAACGTGCTTTGATGAAAGAAATAATAAAAAAAAAGAGAAACCTTCGAGGAACAGCTAGCCATATCTATAACTCCTATAATCTTAATCCCCACTAAGGAATTTTCTTGCCTCTGATTGGTCCAATCCTAAAAATTGATGTTATGTGACATCATCAAATCAGTTACACCCGCTGAGCCTCATTTATCTCCCACTAGCTATTTGTTTCAAAATAGAAAAAAGTCTTAGCAACCTAACCAAGTATGATAATTAAAATCCAATGGCAATATGGTGTTCCTCGCAATAAACTCTTCAAAATAAGACCCCACATGGATATATTTTAATAACTTTTTTTGTAAAAATTTAAACCGTTTCTAAACAAAAACCTGTTTATAAACAAAAACCTAGCAAAACTGCATATCACATGGATTACATGTGGTCCTCCAAAACATGTATAATTTTATGAAGAAAAACTTCTAGAATTTTAGGAGGGGGATGACCCTCAGGTATAGTAGGGGTGGGGGTTCAGGTAGATGAGATTTGGGTGATGCCCAGTTCAAATAATCTATACCATATATGTCAATGGATACAACCTCCACAATTGACCTACTATATATATATATATATATATATATATATATATATATATATATATATATATATATATATATATATATATATATATTAATTCATAGTTTTCGACCATTATAAACTCTTTGCATTTCTACTTCGTACCCATAGCAACGCGCGGGGTATCCTACTATTATTTGGTAAAACCGTGTATGCTATGCAGAATAATAAATCATCAAATATATAGTTTTAATTTGACCGAGATGTACTCAGCTGTCATATTATTGAACTATATCAAGCCAAGTCAACCTAAACGTAGGATGGGCATGTGGATAAACCGTGTCCGATCCATTTGGAAGATCCCTACGGTCTACAAAGGCAAGCCATTTATCACGCTTCTTTTTTTTTTTTGCGACCATGCTTTCTTTGTTTATTTAAATCCAACATGCCGGGGTTCCTTGCCATTTGGTTGTGTTTGGGTGGCTTTTGACTTACTCAACGAGGTTTTGTAACATGGCTTTTATTCGGTCTTTTTGGACATCTTTTTTGAGCCATAGTTCATAGAAAAAGTATATATTACCTCCTTTAACTTTTACAAAAGTCTACTTTTTTTCTAAACC
The DNA here is from genome assembly GCA_015844335.1 of Chrysopogon serrulatus. Lineage (NCBI taxonomy): Eukaryota > Viridiplantae > Streptophyta > Magnoliopsida > Poales > Poaceae > Chrysopogon > Chrysopogon serrulatus. The sequence goes on from JADLZL010002046.1 coordinate 20,370, forward strand.
CTAAATTCGGGTAGATCATCCCCCCCTGCTTTTTTAAAACCTTGACCTAGTTGTTTTTATTTATTTAGCATAAATCTTTGAAAAATTCATAATAAATTGAAAAAACCATAAGATAGAAAATCTATTTTTTTACTCCCAATGAGTAGATCTGCAGTGAACATATAATAAGATATGCTTTAACATAAAGTTTTTGTTGTAACTTTAGATCTGTTATCTTCTTTAATTAATTTATAGTTGCAGTTTCTATGGTCCAATTATATTAAAATTTTTATAGTGGGTTAATTATTGTTTGCTTAATTGTAGTAAAATTTTTATACTTATTGATCATGTAGAACTTAGTTATTTTTTTTTTTAGATTTATGCTAGTTAAATCTAAATAAATTTATAAATAAGTTATATATGATCCAATGTGTATGAAATTTTTGCTATAGTTTAAGCATATAATAATTAGTCTAGTGTTGACACCACTTAATGTTATCTCCAAAGAACGGCGCTAAAAATGTGTAGGCGAGCATCGCTACTAGAATGCCAAGTTGTCATCCCCAAAGATAACACCAAGAGATGTGGTATTAAATCATGCCCCATTTAAAATATAGAAATAGTATCCAAGCTTACAGATCAAATACCATTGTAGCATTTTACTCGGAGTATTACAAAGTTGTCATTTATATTTTCCCAAAGAAAGGTCTACATAGCACTCGTGTAAAGGTAGCATGATAACCTAGAGTATAATGGATAGGCATAACCATGTCTTCACTACTCAATGCGGGGAGTAAGTCACAAGATAAATGATAAGGATAAGTATAAATCATCAGCATAAACAGATAGAGACTCCTAGCTATATCATTAGGGTTGCTAGCAGAACATCAAGAGATATTCCTGTGTTATTTCTAGCTATATGTCAATACATATTATGGTTAGTGCAGTACACTTAGTGGTCATAGCTAAGGTTAGCATTATATCTATTCATAGTGGACATACTAGGAAAGTTTGAGAACATAGCACGCCCTTCCTTCATACAAAAGCCCCATTTGTGCCTACAAACGGGGTTTAGACTACATAGGACTCAACAGATTGTCACACCCGCGATCTACCAAGCCCAAGCCTATAGGGTGCATTCGCAGATAAATAATATATAAGCACCATGCTTACACAATATTTACTACTCACCCAACGATCAATTAGATGAGCGCTATACGAACCTATGAATAAGTATAATGTCAATCTAGCTATACTAAGTATATAACCACAATAGACAAAGAACAATATAACTATAAATATAAGTAGATGAGTATTCATCAATTCAATTGTAGCAATCATATAACTATACAATGATAGAGAACAAAGGTGAGAAGGTAAGAACTATACCAAATCCAAGCTCTTGATGGCTCCGAATCCAAGCCTTCGCTTGCCTCCCTCTAGTTCTAACTAGCTATCTAGGCCTTAGCTAAGGAGCTCTGATTAGAGTTTCTGGCTGATGATCGGACTTCAAATGAGAAATAAATGAATGTGCCTCCTCCCTGGGGGGTCCACGCCGCTTTTTTATAGCCCTGGGCGATGATCATGAGCCATCGGATCAAACCGAACTTGACATACGGCTGAGATTGAAACCCTAAGGCGGTGGAGCAAATTGGGCGAAGCGGGCCGTCAGCGGGGCCAGGCCCAGACCGACCGGTCAGGCCCGCACGGTTGGTTGGCCCGGTGCCCCCCGGCCTCCGGCGTGGTGCCTTCCGGGGTCTCTTCTAGAATGTTCTGCGTTGCCGCGGTGTCCGATTTCGCTCTATGTTCCGATAAACTCCCGTGATTGCGTCTTTTCCGGTTTACACTGCGAGAAACAAAGTGAAACACCAAAACTCGTGGAATTACATCGGTGTAAACTCTATACCTATTTTGGTGATCGCATTTGCATCCTTTTCCATGGCTAGTTGACGGTTGAATTCATACAATAACGACCGTCAACACCTAGTATACAAATTCACCACTTTTGGACTATAACAATTGCAGCTATAAATTAATTACGAAAGCATAGATCCAAAGCTATACCATATTATATGTTCACTGTGTAGACCTACTCATACGGAGCTTAATAAAATTGGATTTTTTATTTTATGTGTCTTTGTGATTTACTATTATTTTTTAAATATTTGATCAAAATAAGTAAAAAAGAAAATGACAAAATCGCGTCCAAAACTGTATCAGGCCAAGGAGGTAAAAAGAATTGTTTTAAAAGTGGTTACCTAGTTTTGAGGTTTAGAGAGATTTTTTTTTAAAAAAATGTTGAAGTAGGTAATATGGACTTTTTTTCTTTGTTCATAGATTAACGGCCCCCCATGGCGACATGCTCTAAGGCTCCAAAGTGGTTGAGCTAGGTTGAAATACCCATCTGAAATGCTGGAGACGACCTCGCACTGTTTTGATGACTCGGCCAGTCCATAAACATTCTTCTTTTCCGTCCATGAAATTCGTTAAATTCATATGGAAAAGCCTTCCTCCTTAAACTTTAAAAAATCGGAGAAACAATCCCCCTCAACTTTTCGGACCATGTGCTTTACCTCCCTAGAGTGGTTTTGACGGTGGTTTTGCTATAGTGACAATGGCTTTGTCTTTTTCTTTTTATTTATTTTGGCTATTTTTTTGAAAAATCATAGTAAATCACAAAAAATCATAAAATAGAAAATCTAATTATGTTGGACTTTACATGAGTAGATCTACACAGTGAATATGTAATGCGGTATGCTTTAGTACAAGGTTTTTGCTAGTCTTTTTTTTTTTATTTATTTCTGCTGAATCTTTGAAAAATCATAGTAAAACCCAATGTTTTGAAAAACGTAATTAAACGCCGCTTAACGCGTGACTATGCGCTAAACGCTGGCCCAGCCGTTGCGTTTAGGGGCCTGTGGCGCCAATTAAACGCTAGGCGCGCCGGCATGGGAGGAGGAGCGGCGGCGGTGGGCTCGTGGCGTGCGGGCGGAGGTCGCCAAAGTGCGGGGAGGAGGAACGGCGGCTGCTGGCCCGCAGGCGCGGGCGGCGGTGGGCGCGATAAGAGAGAGAGATCCCGCAGAGAGGTACGAAGAGAGAGAGAGGGAGGGAGCAAACCGAGGAAGGGACGACGCGAGGAACAATGAGCAGCCAGTGACCAGCCGCTGCGGGTTCCGCGCCGGTGGCCACCGGCGGCGCCAGGGCACGCGACGCGGCGGGGGATAGCGCCGAGGCCCGACGGCAGGGCCCGCGCCCACGCCCCGCCGGCCCGAGGGCGGCCACCAGGGGGGGCCGCCGCCCGCCGCGCCAAGGACCGGCGGGGGCAACCGCCGCCCGCCCCCTGCGTGAGAGAGGGGAGAGAGAGAGATGTGGGAGAGAGAGATGCGGCCGCGGCCGATACGCGGCTAGGAAAGGGATAAGGGGTTGGGGACTTAGGCTTTGGGCTGATATGGGCCTTTCTCTTCAATGAGATCCATCAATCTCTTATTTTCTTTTAAATGAGGTCACTATTATTACCTGTAATTATGTTATTACTACTGATTTTGCTCTCAGAACTATAAAAAACAAAAAAAATTAAAAAAACATTTAATCACGTTTAATCTACATTTAAACTTAAAAAACTCTAAACTTTAGGCTAGCGCACGCCTAGCGTCTAGCGTTTTTCAAAACATTGGTAAAACCATAAAATAAAAAATCTAATTTGTTTGGACTCCACATGAGTAGGTCTACACAATGAATATATAATATAGTATCATTTAGTCCAACAAAATAGTTATAGAAGCTACAGTTATGTATTATTTCAATTAATTATAGAAAAGCATGGATCAAAAGCTACAACAAAAACTTTATGCTAAAATATACCATATACTATATACATTTGTTGATCTACTCATATGGAGTCTAAGAAAATTGGATTTTCCATTTTATGATTTTTCTATGATAAACTATGATTTACTCTGATTTTTTAAAGATTCAACCAAAATAAATAAAAAAGAAAAAGACTAGCAAAACTTTATACTAAAGCATACTCCCTCCGTCCCTAAATAAGTGTCATCGTGGGATGCGTGCCACAAGTTTGACTTAATTTGTAGAAAAATACATGCAATATTTATATATTCAAATAATTTTGTTAAAAAACTAGATCCAAAGATCTTTCCGATGATACTAATTATGATACTAATCGATGATATTTATTATTTATTAAAATTGCCGGCTTTTACTTCTCGGGAAGCGAAGTTTACGCAGTTATTTAGGGACGGAAGGAGTATCATATTATATATTTACTGTGTAGATCTACTGATGTGGAGTCCAACAAAATTAGATTTTGTATTTTATGATTTTTAAAAAAATTAGCTAAAATAAATTAAAAAGAAAAAGACATAACCACTGTCACTGAAGCAAAACCACCATCAAAACCACTCTAAGGAGGTAATACATAGGGTTTAAAAAGCTGAGAGAGATTGTTTGTCTAGTTTTAAAGTTTAGATAAGAAAAATGAATTTGGCGAAAATTTGAGGAGGAAGAGTAGATTTTTTTTTCAATTTATATATAGCTGAGCCCGATAGCCCGCTAGAAATTGGGCCAGAGCTAAAAAACCGGGGAGGGCTGATCGCCATACCCGTGGCCTAACAGCCCACGTTGGCTCATCGTCTTCCCCTGTTCCGCCCTCCGCCAATAAAAAAAGAAAAATCTCCCCGCCCAAAACCCCAAATTGCCCGCGCCCTCCCCCGAACCCCATTCCCCGACCTTCGCCGAGCTTCTCCAACGCCCCGGCGATCGATGTCCGCGCCACCGCGGTCCAATCCTCCTCCCCTCGCCGTCGACGACTTCTATGATGACGACGTAAGCACCCCCCTCCCGCCCCCCCTCCTCCTCCCCAATCTCTCATTCTCTCCGCCCCTCCCTCCTCGCACCCCGCTGACGTAACCCTAACCGCAGGGCTTCTGGGAGGCCGCCGTGGAGGAGATCGACCGAGCCTGCACCCTCGTCGTCGTCCTCCCCCCCGCCCCCGCCCCGGCGCCGGTTCATCATCCACTGCCGCCGCGCGCACCCGAGCCATCGACGGCGCCACTTCACAGGCCACCGGCCGCGGGCGGCGGCGCGGCGCGGCAGTCGACGCTCGACCGCTTCGTCGACTCATTCACTAAGAGGCGGCTGGAGAAAGAGAGGGTGGAGCCAGGTGGCACCGGCGTGGGGCGGCCGGGTGTCCGCGCGGGCGAGGGGTGCTCGCGGCAGGCGGACCAGAAGGCTGTGGAGGACCGATTCGTCGAATCCTTCACCAGGAGGCAGCGGGAGAAGGAGAGGGCTGCGCCGGAGGTGGCACCGGCACCGGCTGGTGGCCGGGGACGCCCTGCAGCTCGTGCTGGCAAGGGATGCTCGGGTCGGGGCAAGCGTGCTGGCAAGGGATGCTCCCGTCGGCCCAATGTGGAGGTTGAATATGGTCCCTGCGCCGTCGCCCTGGACCACGAGGCTGTGAAGACATGGATCTATCCAAGTAAGGGGGTTTGAGTTTCTGCTGCATCTTGCCAATAGCTGTTCCTTGTTTTGGTGGAGTCGACTTGGAAAATAGGTATATTTAGTGAATGCTGGGACTTTATTAGTCAACAGTGGCAGCCATCTTGCTCATTGCATTCATTGCAGTTCTTGCTGGTACTGAAGTGTACCAGATACTTGGGGATGCGGAGCCTGACTCCAAAATTAGTTTTGTCAAGCACATGTGCCACCATATTTATTAGGTAGACGTTTGCAACAGGAAATCAAGCAAAAACTAAAACATTAACATGGATAGTTTAGTTTGATGGAGCAGCACTGCACCCATAGACGAACCTCTTTTAGTTTAAGCTGATATAGATAGACTAGGAGCTTGTCCACCTTGGCAATATGTTTTGTTTTTGTATCAAACAAATGTCATTTTTTAGGGATGTTATTGGTGCAACAACTTAGGTTGGTCATTTGGATTCAATAAAGGGTTGTGGTTGAATAATAATAATAAAAATAAAGGGTTGTGGTCAGATCCCACTCTAGTGTCGCATATGTTGCCCAAGGGTAATGCAGGTCCCAATCAAAGCTTGTAAAGACACTCATCACAGGCTGATCTTGTTTATTAGTCCAGGTAAATTTACTCCCTTTTCTAATCATTTCCTTGATACCAGCATCTGAAATAAAAGAGTTGAAAAGATCTAACTTGCTCTGATCTATATTCTGTGAGGACTTTTCTGAGAAATCTATTAAGATTAAAATCCCCCCCCCCCACATTATGAAAGAGCATGAAAGCCTCTAACTTTCTGTAACAGCTCCTCCAGGAGCTCTTGCTTCTTTTCATTTTGGACAGGACCATAAACATTGATAACTTCCCAAATGACATTATCTTTCCTATCTCTAGCTTTAATGCTAGAGAAGAAGCCTTTGTCACAACCAAGCATATCTATGTCTCCATTCTTTACACCAGTCAAGTTACCCCAGAGTGACCCTCTGCCTCAGCTCACACCCAAGAATGCCCATTCACCAGATCTCTGAGTAACTAGATGACATTAAGCAATTTGGAAAATAGACAATGGAAAATTCCTTTCAAAGTTTCTGTTTTCTTCTAGTTAATGGCTATTTTCCAGTTCTTGTAGAACCGTGTTTGCTTCTTAAATATTTAAGGGTACACTTCACTAGATAATTATCTTGTTATATGTAATGCAAGCAACATATTTAGCTTTTGTAATTTATTTTGGCTATTATTTTTATGCTTTGCAGCTAATGTTGAAGTCCGAGAGTACCAGAAGTTTATGGTTGAAAAGGCACTGTTTACCAATACATTAATAGCTTTGCCAACTGGACTCGGCAAAACTTTTATTGCTGCGGTAGTCATGTACAACTACTTTCGATGGTTTCCTGAAGGTAATATCTTGCATCGCATTGTAACCGGGTACCTCTTTGATGCTGTATTTTATGAACTCGTGGAAATTGCATGCTGAAACTTTGTTCTTATTTGCAATGGAAATTTAGGGAAGATAATATTTACTTGCCCTTCACGCCCTCTTGTTACTCAGCAAGTTGAGGCATGTTACAATACAGTGGGAATACCACAGGTACTGCAAGAAATCTTCTGTTGGTGATTTTCTTATTTCTTTTAGAGAGAAGTCTATTTTTGGCCTCCCAATTATTGCCCAAGTTTGTTTTTTGGCCATGCAGCTCTAAAACTAGAAATCCTTGACCACCGAACTATCAATACCGGACAAATTTTGCCATCTAGCTGGTTTCTGAGGTGGGTTTTGTATTTTCTGAAACTAATAAACCCTTAAAAATAAACCAACTTTATTGTTTTCAGAAAATACAAAACCACCATTGAAACAAGTTAGGTGGCCAAATTTGTCTGTTCTTGATAGTTCGGCGGTAAAAATTTCTAGTTTGAGTTCCATGGTCAAAAACAAACTTGAACAGTAGTCTGGTCTATTTTTGCTTTATGCTGCACATTTTTCTGCACTGCATGCTGGAAACTGACATAAGTATGTATTGTCAGGAGTCGATAATAGATATGATAGGAACCAAATGCCCTTCCACTCGATCAGTTCACTGGAAGTCAAAGAGAGTGTTCTTTGTCACGCCACAAGTTCTTCAGAATGATATACAGTCTGGTGATTATTTCTGACCGTTTCTGGCAATCGTTATTACTAGTTCCAGTCAATTAAACTTGATGCTCAGACAACAAAAACAAGAAGAAAACAAGCTGTTTCCATTGTCTTCTTAGGTTAGAATCCATCTTGCTATCAGTTGAAGGTCCATTTACTATTTTTAGAATGATAACTAAACACAAACTTACTTCCAAATCAGCATTTAAGAACTACTCTATATAGTTGTTTTTTTTTCTTTTATGTTCATACTTTTGATATATGCTTAAAATTTACTTTTATTATTTTTTCTCTCCAATTTTTCATTATGAACTTCGGTTTTAACAGGTATATGCATGGTACAGCAAATAGTTTGCTTAGTGATAGATGAGGCTCATCGAGCATCAGGAAATTATGCTTACTGCATGGTTATCCGACAGGTATGTTTCACTGTCATGTACTACTCATTTGTTTGATCTGCACTTGAGATCCTATTTTGTTGTCATCTTTTTTCTCCATTCTGAACTCTTTTGGTTCATTACAATACTCTGTTTAGTCACAAATAAGTGATATTTTGGACATTGACATCGTTTTTGTTACGAAATGTTATAAAACGTAGCAAAAGTGTAAGTATATGAATACATTTTGTGAGAAGTTATGCAGATCATTTGAATAATCGAATAGCTAAACTTCACACATAAAAAAGTAATCTGTAACTGAAGTTCAGGATTGTTGGCTTAAGACAATCCCCATAGCGTTACTTATTGCTGACTAGAAGGAACATCAGTCAACTAGTTGTTTGAATGCTGTGCTGGCTTGATCAGTCTTTATTTTCTGTCACATTCGTAGTTGCTGGCAGCTCATGTGCCTTTAAGGATTTTAGCTCTAACAGCTACACCAGGATGTAAGTCTCTACATTAAAATAGACTTACTTTCCCAATCATGAAGGCACCATCTAAGTTTGCAATCTTATCCTACTTGTGGTTCAGCCAAGCATTCAGATATCCAAAGTGTTATAGACAATTTAAGAATTTCAGAGCTGGTTTATTGTGATGAAGAGGATTCTAGAGTGAACCAATATGTTAACACACGCAAAGTTGAACTTGTGCAGGTACGTGTGAATTTTTGTTGACAATACATTGTTCCTCTGTGATGTAAAAGTCGCTCGTTCCCGTGTAGGTCCCTTCTGGCAGTGATGCTACTCAAGTTGCTGATATGCTTTTGGATATTGTGCGCCCACATATTAATCGATTGCGTGATGCTGGTGTGATTGACCATCGGGATTATGCAAATGTACGTTTATCATACCTTTAAAATCACAATCATTATGTTTACATGCTTTTGATTATAAGAATATTTATCCACTTGTGCCCTGATGATCGTTAGTTGCTCACATGATTTTACCAGTGGACCCAATTTGAACTGCTGAAGTTTAAGGAAAAATTCAAGGAAGCACCCCCACCAAACATACATGAAATTGAGAGAGGGGAAATTGAAAGGTCTTTTGTAATTGTTGGCCCACTTTGTCACACAAGGAAGATGCTTTTGAGCCATGGAACCCAATTTGCACATAGGTCTCTTGACGAGAAGTTGAAGGGAGGGTATTGTCTTCACACTTTTGCTACATAAATGTACTTTTTAATTCTTATTTGTAGTGATGCATAACTAGGCTCATAAATATGAGGCATCTGAGGACTGAGGAATATTCTCTTTAGTAAAGCTGTATGGAAATTCTTGACAGACCTGTTTTCTTGATGCAGCAGTAGACCAGTAGTTACTAGTCTGTGCTGTTGACAACCTAACCACATTTGAGCTGCCTTCAAGGTTATAAATTTAACCAAATAGCAATGTTTTCTTGTGATACCTGTAGCTGCACTGCAACCAGTTGCCATATTGTTTGCTCTTTTTCAATTTTTAGGTAATGTTTGATGTTTTCTTGGATTTAGAAGTCTTCAGAAATTTAAATAAAATTCTGAGGAAAAAAGGTTAACTTTAAGAAAATTACACAGTAAGCCGAGGAATTTTGGAAGAAAAACAGAGGGCACTATTTCCTTGCTGCGTCCATGCATTTCTAAAATTGTACATAATGTATCTTATTGATATAGAATTATAATAAACATCTTAGTGTTTCTTTTACAACGTACATCTTAGTAGTAGTTAATTTCTGCCTATCTAACTGGACTTATAAGTTTTATGAACATCCAGCTATTTTTCAGCATGGTTGCGCAATATTGGTACTTTAGCAGTTGTAGTTACCTTCACTTGACTATTCCAGAACTTAATAATTTGATACCCAAAGATGATTAGTATTAAACTTGTGCCCTTGTCATATGAGTATACTGAGAATTATGATTGTGATGATTATGGATTTGATACTTATTCTCGCTTTTGCGTGTTGTTTTGGAAGCAAGCTTTTGTCTATGTTCATCTTTAGCGCTGTTCTTGTTTATTGAAGGTTTTTGAATTTGATGCGCAAGAACGAACTCTTTTGGCAACTAAAACAAAAGCTGAAGTTTTCCTCATCTCAAGGTACAACTCCAAAAGTACAGCAATTGAAAAGGCTGGTGGTTGAGCACTTCAGTAAGTAACACCTTCTTTCTTAATGTTGTAGTCCCTCCAACAAAATTTAAGTTGTTTTTTGCTTTGTCCTAAGTCAAACTTGTTCAACTCTGACTAAATTTATAGAAAAATATATTAACACCTACAATATCGAATAAATACATTCATATGTTTCATGGTGTATCTAGTGGAGTCAAACTTGTTTAACTCTGACCTAATTTATAGAAAAAAATGTATTAACATCTACAATATTGAATAAATACAGTCATATGTTGTTACTCAAAAAAAAAAAAAAATACAGTCATATGTTTGATGGTGTATCTAATGAATCTAGTTTGATGTTGTAGATGTTTGTGCATTTTTCTATTAACTTATTAATGCTAGAGAAATTTGACTTAGGACAAAGATAAAATGACTTACAATTTGGAACGGAGGGAGTACATATTTGTCCTATGAACTCAATGGTGTATCAGTAGATTTATAATTGATAGGAAATTTTTTTAACGTAATAGGAAACATATTTTTTGAGGACAACTAATCATCACAAAATCTTTAACCTTGTGCTTAAAGCTTGTTTCTATTGAAAATTATGTGTGTCAGTGTGTGTGGTAATGTTGTTTCTGTTTATTTTTATGTTGTAAGCAATGTTCAAAAGGACTTAAGCAGGTGGTCAGGCTTTTCCCCCCCTCTCAGATACGCAAGAGAGCTGCACATCATTGCATTAAAGAGATTATAAGACTACCTGCACATAAACACATGACTTATATTACATTAGCACTTGGTGTAGAAATTTCTATTTTTTTCAGTCAGCTAATTGAACCCCTTTGGTGGTCTTGCTTTGCCTAGGTGTAGACATTTGTACCTTTTTCTAGTCAGTTAGAATAACGCCATGTTAAAAAGAGGAAATTTGACATCATCATGCATCCATGAATTCCATGACCATATTTTATCTTCCCCATCTCCCATTTCTCCCACTTCCATACATAGATCAATGGCCTAAACCAGTCTAGATGGGAAAGTGCCTAGACAAGTCACTTAGGTGCTAAGTGAGGACTGCCTTTCGAAATAGAGGTTGTAATGATGTGTCAAGGGCGTTGGTGCGTAAGGCTGCTGGCCCTCGACTATGAAGCTCGTAGTTCGAGTTGCTGAGTTGGTAATGGTGCGGGGTTGATTCCCCGAGCGCCCTATGATGAAGGGAATGAGATTAAGAGAGAACAGGGAGATTAGGAATAGGTTTGTTCTTGCTTGATTTAATCTCAACTGGTTACACGATATAAATAGGAGTCTGGCTCCTTGATTCTAGCCCTGTCATTAATCCTGATCTTAAACATCATTGATTATCGCTGGCTTCTACTCACGCGCACCCCGTGTGCCTGCTGGCCACGCGTGCTCTCGGGCCTGCCCCTTGTGGTGTCTTGGGCACGGTTCCGGCAGCTTTACTGTCTCCCCCACATGGCATGATGGTATACTGTTCTCTAGCAAAGTAGTGTGATATCTGTTGGATTTGACTGTTTGGTTATTATTATCAGAACACATGATGCTATTAATAGTAGTATTCTGGTAAATGTGGAATTATTTCATCTGTTTTGAGTCTGCACTGTACCCCATTGATTTATGCATGTCCCCTACGAAGGACTTATGTTTTAATTCATGCCACCATGGAGTTCCAAGTGCTGCTTAACATCAACTAGACTGATCCACATATGATAGCTTATTATGTTTAGTTGTTTACACTTTTTTTTTTGTCCTTGAACACATTATGTTTACACGTTATGGTGAATGGCATAGGTCCTGATTCCAATTCAAAGAACTCGAGGATTATTATATTTTCCCATTACCGAGAAAGTGTCAAGTAAGAATCAAACCTTGCAACTTGGTCTTTGTACCTACTACTAAAGTACTAAATAGCTCTTCCATACATTTCTATTCCTGTTCTGGCACTTATCTGCTGAACTCAGAACTATTTGATGTTTGGAAAAAATATGTTTTATATATATTTTTCATTTGTCAAGTTTGGCCATTGCTGTCCTTGAATCACTCTTTTGTCTTGACAAATTCCTGTGTGCACAGTTATTTTGTTAAATTTTGTTCACAATCCTTATATAACATAGAAACTTATTGTTGTATGTTTGCTTTGAAAACACTTTACTTGTCCTCTGTTTGTCAGTTTATCATAAAAGTTGAATATTTTGGTGATTGCTTTGCAATGCAGTGAAATATATTGCTCACTACAGAATATTGAAGATAAACTTATCAGACCTGTTAAATTCATTGGTCAAAGCTCAGCAGGTATGGGGGATCTCATTACATATAAAATAATTCTGATTTTGCAAAAGTAGATCATGCAGATGTATTTTTGTTAGTTCCGATAAGCTATTGTTTGACTTCCTTTGGTTATAAAACCATGTTGTTCTGTTGACAGTCTCCAAAATATAACTTCGACAATGGTCTTTCTATACATATGTAAAAGCCTATAGAATCATAATATCATGGAAGTACCATGCAAAACGAATCTAGACATGAAATTATAATGTTCCAAACAAAATAACTTTAAAAGCTATCAATAGTCAAAATTTGAAGATCTTGATTCCATGTATGTCCAAAATGGCATGTATTTGTGATTGAACATTGAAGTTGATACTACATTATAAAGATTATTTAGGATATCTTTGGGGGGGGGGGTGGGAACATGTGGCATGACCGCATGAGTGAGGGATTGTGTTCAGTTGAACTTGAACCCATAATTTTTTAGGTGTTGTGGACTTGTGGTGTCCTATGGTGCTAGGGGTACACCCGGTAGCCTAGGTGATATGGTGTAACTAAAACTTGTGGCAACCAGTGGCATCTGGAGTATGCCTAGGTGACGATTGAAATGGATACCCCCTTATCTCCTTTGTCTAGGTACTTCTACAGCAGAAATTTATACAAGATGTGGGGTTGTTATGATCGGTAAGACATATGAGCGCAGGAACCGTGGCTAATACTGCTGGTTCGGGATCACCAAAGGAGCTGCACGTCAGAGTTCATCCAAGTCTGCTAGCAAGTCCTAGAATCTAGGACTATTATCTTTAGTTATTTGTTTAAGTCAGTTTGTTATTTGCGTACGTCAGAGTCTAGACGGTTGAGGATTTCTTGTATAAGTACTACACAGTTACGATTGAATGAATTAGCCTTTGTTTAAGTCAGTTTGTTATTTGCGTACGTCAAAGTCTAGTTGGTTGAGGATTTCTTGTATAAGTTCTACATAGTTACGATTGAATGAATTAGCCTGGGATTGAAATTAATATCTCCCCTAGGCGCCCAGGCGCCTGCTGTCCCTCGTTGTGCTATTGTCGCCTAGCTCTGTTCGATCATGGCGCCTCCAACTCGACGCCGTGATTCAAGACTTCGCCTAGTAGCCTCGCCTCCCTACTTCCTTCGTAGCAAAGCACGCCGTATCAATCTGGTATCAGTGTTCATGGCTACGTCCGGGATGCCCGCCGCTTTGTCTCCGGTTCTGGAGCAACAGCGGTCCCTTCCACCACCGCCGCCTCCGCCGCCACCACCCAGCCGTTCGCGCCATCCACATCTGCTGCCAACTCTGGGGCGTCCCAACCACTGCCTACTCCTCCCCAGCCCTCCGTCGAGGACAGCCTTGCCGCGCTGACCTCGCTGTGCAAGGCATGCAGCGCCAGCTGGGGGAGGTCTCTCTGCGATTGATGGCCGTCAAAGGCCGCCCCAGTCCGTCGGCGCCACTACCACTTCCATACTCCCATCCCCTACTCCTTGGCATGCCGGGGTACGGTGGGCTTCCGGCGTCCGGACCGTTGATCTCGGAGATTTTGCCTTCACCGTCGCTCTCATCGGCCGAGTCGGTGCATCCATCATCCGGCGCATCGACTGCTTCTTCCGGCGTCGCGGTGTCGTAGCCACCGGTGACGGGCCTGCCGATCCAATCTATCCCGTTCCCGCATTCGCCACTGTCGTTGATGTCGGCCATCCTGAACAGCGCCGTCATGTCCTCTACTGTGGTACATACACCACCGCACCGGCCACATCCGCATCCTGTTCATGTAGATCATGGGGAGAGCGCTGGAGTTTCCGAATTCCACAAGCTTACTTTTCCTACTTATGATGGCAAAGAAGACCCTCTTGGTTGGCTGAACCGTTGTGAGGTGTTCTTCTGTGGCCAGCTCACCCGGGAGGACAAAGTCTGGCTAGCTTCGTTTCACATGACCGGCGATGCTCAACAGTGGTACTACATCAAGGAGCGCAACACTGGTCCGTCATGGGATGCCTTCCGGCTTCTATGTCACCAGCGATTCGGGCCGGCCTTGTCCACCAACCACCTGGCAGACCTCGTGCGCCTTCCCTTCACCACCAACGTCGACTCCTACATGTCGGCGTTCCAGGCGCAGTTAGCGCATGCTGGCCACTTGGATCCAGTCCAACAGGCGCATCTGTTCACAGGGGAGCTCCCTGAATACATCCGCGTCGACGTTGAGCTTGATGAGCCCCAGGATCTGCACCGCGCCATGCGCCTGGCCCAGGCCTATGAGCATCGCAACGCGCCATCGATACTTGCTCTTCCAGCCACGTCGAACAGATCGTCTCGCCGCACGAGCCAGCGACAACCGGCCCTGCCTGCTCCTGGTGGTGATCGTCACAGGGTGCCTCATCCTCACCACCTCCGGCGCGGCCCTTCAAGTTCCTCACTCTGGCGGAGATGGCCAAACGCCGCAAGCCGGGGCTGTGCTACAATTGTGATGAACCGTACGTCCAGGGCCATAAGTGTGCATGCCTCTTTTATTTGGAAGCTGCTGATCATATAGTTGAAGAACCTGAGACGGATGAGGAGGAGGACTAGACCCAACCTGCAGGCCACGAACCTCCCACGATCTCCCTGTCAGCTATCGCTGGAATCCGGACTGGAGACACCATGCAGGTGTACGTCCAGATTGGGAACATGCAGTATGTGGCCTTGCTGGACTCAGGATCGACGCACACGTTCATCAGTGGGGACGTAGCTCGGCGCGTCGGCATACACTTCGAACCATGCCCAGGTCCCGGCGTCGTGGTGGTCAATGGTGACCGCGTTGCTTGTCGCGGCCTTGCCCACGACGTGGGCATTCGGATTGCAGACGAGGTCTTCTCAGTTGACTGCTACACAATTCCTCTGGATAGGTGGGACATGGTCCTCGGTGTCAACTTCTTGCGCACGCTAGGACTGATCCTATGGGACTTTGATGACCTTTGTATGGCATTTACCAGAGGAGGCAAGCGAGTGTTTTGGCGCGGCATCGGTTCTACTCGGTGGGATGTGCAGTCTACACGTCGCCTCAATGCACTCTAAGGAGTCTCGGCCAGTACAGACACCCCTCTGCTGGACGAGCTGCTCCTGTCCTTTGATGAGCTCTTTGCCACACCTGAAGGCTTACCACCTGCTCGTGCCTGTGATCACCGCATACATCTCCCAACCACGCCCCCCTGGTGGCGGTGCGACCATATCGATATCCAGCTACAGAAGGATGAGCTGGAGTCCCAGTGTGCCACGATGCTGCAGCAGGGCGTGATCCGTTCAAGTACAGCAGCGTTCTCTGCTCCGGCAATCCTCGTCAAGAAGCACGAC
The DNA here is from genome assembly GCA_015844335.1 of Chrysopogon serrulatus. Taxonomy (NCBI): domain Eukaryota; kingdom Viridiplantae; phylum Streptophyta; class Magnoliopsida; order Poales; family Poaceae; genus Chrysopogon; species Chrysopogon serrulatus. The sequence goes on from JADLZL010002046.1 coordinate 36,111, forward strand.
GGTCGTGGCGCTTTTGTGTTGACTACCGTGCCCTGAACAAGGTCACCGTCAAGGACAAGTTCCCTATTCCCGTGGTTGAGGAGCTGATTGACGAATTACAAGGGGCACGATTCTTTACAAAGTTGGATCTGCGATCGGGCTATCATTAAGTCCGCATGCACGCAGCGGACATAGAGAAGACGGCGTTCCACACTCATGAGGGTCATTTTGAATTTTTGGTGATGCCTTTTGGACTCTCAAATGCGCCGGCGACGTTCCAAAGCCTCATGAACACTGTGCTCCGGCCATTCTTGCGTAAGTTTGTGCTCGTATTTTTTGATGTCATCTTGATTTATAGCCTGTCTTGGTCGACACATTTGCAACATCTCAATGCTGTCCTCACTGCGCTACGCGACAATCAACTCCGGCTCAAGCGTTCCAAGTGCTCTTTTGCTACTACATCGGTGCAGTACACGGGGCACGTCATTTCATCGACCGGGTCGCTATGGACGAGGATAAGGTGGTGGCCATCACCAGTTGGCCCTAGCCCGCTACGGTTGCGCGGGTTGCGTGGGTTCCTCGGCCTCGCGGACTACTACCGCTGCTTTATCAAGGATTACGGCACAGTGGCTGCTCCCCTGACCACGCTGCTCAAGAAAGAAGGTTCCTCTGGACGCCAGCAGCCACTGAAGCGTTTGAGGCCCTCAAGAAGGCGCTCTCGGGGGGCACCTGTGCTTCATCTCCCAGACTTTGACAAGACTTGTGTCGTCGACTGCGATGCATCCGGGACAGGTTTTGGTGCAGTTCTTCATCAAGGTGCTGGGGCTCTAGCATTTTTCAGCCGTCCGTTTGCAGCTAGGCACCTCAAATTAGCGGCCTACGAGCGGGAGCTTATTGGTCTCGTCCAAGCTGTCCGGCACTGGCGACCGTACTTATGGGGACGGCAGTTTGTTGTGCGCACAGATCATTATGCCCTCAAATTCCTGCTTGATTAGTGCCTCTCTACTGTGCCTCAACACCAGTGGGTGAGCAAGTTGTTCGGATATGATTTTGCGGTGGAGTATCGACCAGGCAGTCTCAATGTGGTCGCAGATGCATTATCTCGTCGTACTGATGGTGGCTTGCAGCTTCAACTCATGTCCGAGCCATCTTTTCAGCTGTTCAAGGACCTTCGTCATGAGTTTCAAGTCAATGACGAGCTCCGCGCCCTCTGGGACTCCGTGGTAGCCACCCGCGGCGAGCCTGGCACGTCACTGGTGGCCTGATCATGCGCGGCGCCCGTGTCTTCATTCCAGCAGGATCTGTGTCCCTGCCCGAGGTCCTCCAGTTAGCCCACGGCGTGGGTCATGAGGGCTCAGAAAAGACCCGAGTTTGTGGTCGACCATGACCACCACCTTGTCAAAGAATTTGTCCGCTCTTGTTTCACTTGCCAGCGCAACAAAACGGAGCATCTGCACCCCGCCGGCCTCCTTCAACCTTTGGAAGTCCCCTCCCAGGTCTGGTCCGACATCTCCATGGATTTTGTGGAGGGCCTTCCTCGTGTTCATGGGAAGAGTGTCATCTTGACAGTGGTCGATTGGTTCTCGAAGCAGGCACACTTCCTCCCTTTAAGTCACCCCTACATAGCAGCAACGGTGGCTAGGGCATTCTTTGAAGGCATAGTCAGGCTGCATGGGTTTCCGGCCTCCATTGTGAGCGTGTTCAAGCTCGCCGGTGTCAAGTTGATGAGTACTGCCTTCCACCCTCAAACTGACGGGCAATCCGAGGTTGTCAACAGGACCATTGCAATGTACTTGAGGTGTCTCACTGGTGATCGCCCGAGGACTTGGTTAGAGTGGTTGTCGTGGGCTAAATATTGTTACAACACGAGTTACCACTCTGCGCTCCGAACAACAACATTTGAAGTGGTTTATGGTCGTTCCCCGCCAGTCCTTCTACCCTACACGACTGGTACAGCACGGACTGACACCGTTGACAAGCCACTGACCGACCGTGACACGTTCTTCGCAGAAGTTCGCGACCGGCTACTCCAGGCACAGGAATACGCCAAGCGGCACTATGATGCCTGCCACCGGGCGCTGCAGTTCAAGGTTGATGATTGGGTTCTCCTGCGCCTTCTCAACCGGCCAGCTCAGCCACTTCTGCCAGGTGTGCGTGGGAAGCTGAGTCCCTGCTATGCAGGTCCGTTTCAAAGTGTGGAACATGTGGGCGAGGTAGCCTATCGCCTGCGCCTGCCGGAAGGAGCCCGGATCCATGACGTTTTTCATGTCGGCGTACTCAATCCCTTCAATCGCACCCCTCCTGTGTCTACGCCGGCGCTGCCCCCTCTCCATTATGGTCGTCTGCTTCATCGCCCAGAACGTGCTTGACAACGACGCCACGTGGGAGCCTGTGGAGGAGTTCCGTGCTCGTTTTCCCTCGTTCCAGCTCAAGGACGCGTTGTTTCCCAAGGAGGGAAGAGATGTTATGATCGGTAAGACGTATGAGCGCAGGAACCGTGGCTAATACTGCTGGTTCGGGACAATGTTTTCGAGGCGTCACTTTGTCGTCACTTAATCGCCAAGGCGCTCCGGGCAAGACGCCACAGCAAACGACTCGCCTTAGATTCGCATGGCGTCCACCTTACGACCATGGCGTCCGGAAATCGTCGCTTTGGCATCCGATTCGCGCCAAATCGTGCGTGGCGGGCGCCATACTGTCATGGTCGGGTGCTCCTATGCCAGGCGGAGGAGAGCCCGCGACGAGCGCCGCGACGTGGAATGCGCGAAGAACGCGCGGCGCTCGACGCTGCTGGGTGGGGCCACAGTTGGTGGCTGAGTTATAGAAAGTAGGATATGCCTTTCTATTGTTAGTTCCTAAATTAGGGGAGCCTGTTGTTCGTTTGGTTGGGCCGATGGCCATATATTTCAGTAATGCACATTGCAAGAGGATTAAGAAAGAATTATCAATCTAATCTCTATCACTCTCAAGTAAGCCTGCGGCCAGGGTAACCTAGCCGGAGAAGACGACGGACCGAGGCTACGAGTTGCGTGAGCCGAGGGGCGTGTACCCGGGCCCCGACGCCCTTGACAACTTGGTATCACGATCCCGGCGATCCTCGTCTTCCTGTTCCACCACACCACCGCGAACCAGCCCACCCCACCACCGCCTCACCGCCGCCGATTCCCCGACCTACGCTTCCTCGTCCATCCGCGCCCGTAGCCATGGGTGACGCCGACCAACCGAAGGCCCTCACCGATGCCATGAAGGCGCCGCAGCCACGGTCGAGGCCAACGCCAAGGCCATCGCCTCCTCACGGCCCGACCGCACGACGCCCTCGGGGTCTAAGACGCCCTCCCGGCGAGCACCACAACGACCGCCGCCGAAGTTCCGTAAGATGGACTTTCCGGCACGACGGTGCGAAGGACCCACTGTCTTCATCAACCGCCGTGGAGTCGTATTTCCATCAACGGCGGATCATGGAGGAGGAAAAGGTTTGGATGGCCTCCTATAACCTCGGCGACGAGGCGCGGCTATGGTACATGCAAGTGCAGATCGACGAAGGCACACCGTCGTGGCGCCGATTCACCAAACTCCTCAACTGCGGGGTTCGGGCCGCCCTCCACTCCGCCCCACTCTTCGAGCTCGCGACCGGCAGACGCTGCGGCACCCTTTCACGGAGTACCGGCGCACTTTCAGCGCCGATGCCCCCGCAAGGCAGTCAGTCCGGAGGGAAGCCCGGAGGGTCCAAATTGCTCACTGGGGCTGCTCCCCGCCGGCACTCGACGTCCCGGTCCACAACTCCGAACCTTGGCGACGGCCATGAGCCGCGGGTGACGCTACTGAATCTGCTGGGAAGCGTCTGGCCTCGTGCCTGGAGGCCTGGGCGTGGTTTGTCAGCTCTCTGCCGCCTCTGGTGGCGCGGTTCTCCGGGGCATTCACTGCCGCTTGACCGAAGGCCTGCCGCGGGCGATGGCGTGGCCTCAAGGGACGCCTGTCCTCTCGCCGAGCAGAGGGAACGCCGCCGCCGGCTTCAACTCGCAACGAGCAAATACACAAGGGGCCACAACCGCGTGCGCAGCGGATCTTCTACATCGGCGGCTTGAGCTCGCCACCGCGGACGACGTCGCGGAAACCGAGGCCCCAGGCGTGGAGGCCCCGGTCTTCTCCCTGCATGCCGTCGCGGGGGTTCCCACCATCCAGCTCGAGGTGCTGCGGCGCCGCCACACCGTTGCCCTCGCCGACACCGGTTCCACGCGCGGCTTCATCGGTGAGGCGGCGGCGTCGCGCGCACGGGGCTGCCCATCGAGCCGCGGCCTCGTCGGCGGCGGCCGTGGCCAATGGGGAACGTGTCGCGTGCCCCGGCGTGATCCGCCAGGCTCCGCTCCTTATCTCGACGGCAAGGAGTTCCGCGTCGACCTCTTCGTGATGCCCTGGGCTGGGTACGACGTGGTCCTGGGCACCCACTGGATGGCCACGTTAGGCCCCATCATGTGGGACTTCGCTGCCAGCACCATGTCGTTCCAGTAGGAGGGGCGCCCTGTCTGTTGGTCTGGCGTGGCGCCACCAGCAGGCCCGGCTCTGCACACCGCCACCACAACCGACGACACCCCTCCCCGGAGGGCTCGCCGGGTCATTCGCAGACGTCTTCGCCGAGCCGGTGGGGCTGCCTCCAGTCCGCTCTAGAGACCATCACATCGTTCTCAAGCTAGGCGCTGCACCGATGGCCGTGCGCCCGTACAGGTACCCTGCGGCGCACAAAGATGAACTTGAGCGGCAATGCGCCGCCATGATGGCCCAAGGCATCGTGCGCCACAGCGACTCGGCGTTCTCCTCCCCGGTGCTCCTAGTCAAGAAGCCGGACGGGTCTTGGAGGTTGTGCATCGACTACCGCGCGTTGAATGCGCTCACGGTCAAGGATGCCTTTCCGATACCGGTCGTCGACGAGCTGCTGGACGAGCTCCATGGCACCCGCTTCTTCTCCAAGCTGGACTTGCGCTCTGGGTACCATCAGGTGCACATGAGGCCCGGCGACATCCACAAGACGGCCTTCCGCACACATGACAGCCCTACGAAGTTCCCCTGGTCATGCCGTTCGGCCGTAACGCCCGCGACATTCCAGGCGCTCATGAATGATGTACTCCGCCCCTTCCTCCGTCGCTTTGTGCTTGTTTTCTTTGACGACATATTGATCTACAGCAAGTCCTGGGCGGATCATCTACGTCACCTGCGTGCCGTCCTCGCCGAGCTGCATCGCCACCGCCTCTTCGTCAAACGCTCCAAGTGCGCGTTCGGCGTCACCTCCGTCTCCTACCTCGGCCACATCATCTCGGAGACGGGCGTGGCCATGGACCCGGCCAAGGTACAAGCCATCAACGACTGGCCAGTATCGCGGTCGGCGCGCGCGGTGCGCGGGTTCCTCGGCTTGGCGGGCTATTATCGCAAGTTCGTCCACGGCTACGGTGCAGTGGCTGCCCCCTTGACCGCCCTGCTCAAAAAGGACGGCTTCTCCTGGAACGAGGCAGCAGCTGCGGCCTTCGTCGCTCTTAAGGCCGCGGTCACCACAGCACCCATCCTCGCCATGCCGGATTTCACCAAAACGTTCGTCGTCGAGTGTGATGCGTCGTCCCATGGTTTCGGTGCGGTCCTCATCCAGGAAGGGCACCCAGTCGCTTTCTTCAGCCGGCCCGTGGCTCCTTGCCACCGTGCTCTAGCCGCATATGAGCGCGAGCTCATCGGCTTGGTCTAGGCGGTGCGACACTGGCGGCCGTATCTCTGGGGACGCCGGTTCATCGTCAAGACGGATCATTACAGTTTGAAGTACTTGCTGGACCAGCGCTTGGCCACCATTCCCCAACACCACTGGGTTGGCAAGCTACTGGGCTTCGACTTCGCCGTGGAATACAAGCCGGGTGCGACGAACGCCGTTGCTGATGCGCTGTCCCGGCGGGACACTGAGGAGGGGGCGCTGCTCGCGCTCTCAGCTCCGCGTTTTGACTTCCTTGACCGGCTTCGGCAAGCACGGGCCACCGACCCCGCGCTCGTCACTTTGCAGGCGGAGCTCGCTGCTGGCTCCCGTAGGGCGCCTTGGTCGCTGGTGGACGGCATGGTCCAGTTCGCGGGCCGTCTCTACATTCCGCCAAATTCGCCGCTGCTCCAGGAGATCGTGGTTGCTGTCCACGAGGAGAGCCATGAAGGCGTGCAGCGCACGCTGCACCGGTTGCGGCGCGATTTCCATTTTCCTAACATGAAACAAGTTGTGCAGGACATGGTACGTACGTGTGTGGTTTGCCAGCGCTACAAGTCCGAGCACTTGCATCCGGCCGGCCTCTTGCTTCCCCTGCCGGTACCTTAGGGCGTTTGGACTGATATCGCGCTGGACTTCGTCGAAGCGCTGCCCCGCGCTCGTGGCAAGTCGGTGATCCTCGCAGTGGTGGACAGGTTCAGCAAGTATTGCCATTTCATCCCATTGGCGCACCCGTACTCTGCCGAGACTGTCGCTCAGGCGTTCTTCACCGACATCGTTCGTCTACATGGTGTTCCCCCAGTCCATGGTGTCAGACAGGGACACGGTCTTCACGTCGACGTTCTAGCGTGAGCTCATGCGCCTCCTGGACACTAAGCTCCACATGATGACGGCCTTCCACCCGCAGTTGGATGGTCAATCCGAGGCAGCCAACCGCGTCATCATCATGTACCTGTGGTGCCTCACGGGGGATAGGCCGTGGCAGTGGCTACGCTGGTTGCCCTGGGCGGAGTTCGTCTTCAACACTGCCTACCAGTCGTCGCTGCGGGACACGCTGTTCAGGGTCGTCTACGGGTGCGATCCGCCGTCCATCCGGTCTTACGAGCCGGGCGAGACGAGGGTGGCCGCGGTCGCCAAACGCATGGAGGAATGTGAGGAGTTCCTGGCGGACGTTCGTTATCGGCTGGAGCAAGCTCAGGCGTCACAGAGGCTGCACTACTACAAGGTCCATCGCCACGTTGAGTACAAGGTGGGCGACTGGGCTCTCCTCCGTCTCAGGCAGCGTGCGGCGTCATCCCTACATCAGGCCACCACCGGCAAGCTCAAGCCGCGCTTCTTTGGGCCCTACCGTGTCATCGAGCTGATCAACCCCGTCGCAGTTCGCCTCGCCTTGCCGCCTCGGGCTCGCATACATGACGTTTTTCACATCGGTCTGCTCAAGAAGTTCCAGGGAGCTCCGCCCGAGACGCCACCGCCCTTGCCGTCTCGCACCATGGCGCTGTTGTTCGAACCTGATCGTGCGGTGCGCTGCCGTCTGGCTCATGGCGTCCGCAAGGTCCTTGTTCCAGTGGAAAGGGGAGTCCGCGGCGTCCGCGACATGGTAAGATGTGGAGCCTTTCCAGGCCAAGTATCCGGAGTTCCAGCTCAAGGACGAGCTGCTCCTTGACGGGGGGAGAGATGTCATGGTCGGGCGCCGATGCCGGGGCGGAGGAGAGCCCGCGACGAGCGCCAAGGACGCAGAACGCGCCCGCCTGACGCTGGGCGGGGCCACAGTTGGTGGCTGAGTTATAGAAAGTAGGATATGCCTTTCTATTGTTAGTTCCTAAATTAGGGGAGCCTGTTCCTCCGTTTGGTTGGGCCGATGGCCATATATTCTGTAACAGACATTGCAAGAGGATTAAGAAAGAATATCAATCTAATCTCTATCCCTCTCTCAAGTAAGCCTGCGGCTAGGGTAACCTAGCCGGAGAAGACGACGGACCGAGGCTACGAGTTGCGTAGCCGAGGGCCAGCTACCCGGGGCCCTGACGCCCTTGACACATACACGGGTCCGATTCTGGGCGGCAAATAGGAGTGCGCAGAGAGAGCTGGTGCACGGGAGAAATTGGCACGCGCGCAGAGAGAGGCGTGGGAGAAATACAGCGCAGAGAGACGAGCGCGCGGGAGATCTTGAAGGGGAGACGGCGGCGGGTGTCGATCTGAGAGCACTGACCAGGGAGGAAGGGGAAGCCAAGGGGCGGAGGGAAGAGCAGAGCAACGCATCAGGAGGAGATAGAAGCAGAGCAGAGCAAGGCATCCGGAGAGGGGCGGAGGGAAGCAGAGCAGCCACTCGTGCGGTTGTGCCGTCGTGTGGAGGCAGAATAGTAGTGGGAAGTGGCGGCGCTGATGGGGGTCAGGAACTCGGGATAGGTGGGGATTCGATGAAGCCACCAGGAGAAGGGGCACATGGGCTGCCTAGTGGGCTGGGTGAGCCCACTTCTTAGTCGGCTCCTAGCTCCTTTCTTTCCTTTTTTCTTTTCCTTTTTTTCTTTATCTACTGCTCTAAGCTGTTGTTTTTTATTTTTTAATTAATTTCTTAAGGCGTCGCCTCGCCTCACGCCTTAGTCGCTTAAGCGTAAGGCGGTAGTCAGTCGCCTCGCCTCGCCTTACCGCCTTGAAAACATGGGTTCGGGATCACCAAAAGAGCTGCACGTCAGGGTTCAGCCAAGTCTGCTAGCAAGTCCTAGAATCTAGGACTATTATCTTTAGTCTGTTATTTGTTTAAATCAGTTTGTTAGCGTACGTCAGAGTCTAGTCGGTTGAGGATTTCTTGTATAAGTACTACACAGTTACGACTGAATGAATTAGCCTGGGATTGAGATTAACATCTCCCCTGGGCACCCAGGCGCCTGCTGTCCCTCGTCGTGCTATTGTCGCCTAGCTCTGTTCGATCACGGCGCCTCCAACTCGGCGCCGTGATTCAAGACCTCGCCCAGTAGCCTCGCCTCCCTACTTCCTCCGTAGCAAAGCACGCCGTATCAGGGGTATTTAAAAATGCAGTGTTGAATCATGAATCCAGATAGTTGTTTCACATTATGACATTACTCATTCAAGCTTTGTTCTTTGACAGGTGGTAACCAACTGAAGGGGCAAAGCCAAAAAACTCAACAAGCTATTTTGCAGGTGCAGTCCATAACTCCTGTCAGTTCTTGATTTGCAGTACTTATGGTTTCTCATCATATAGACCATTTACAGAAATTTCGATCTGGGGTATATAATGTTTTGGTGGCAACATCAATTGGCGAGGAAGGACTAGATATTATTGAGGTTGATCTCGTGATCTGTTTTGATGCGAATGTCTCACCATTAAGGATGATTCAACGGATGGGAAGAACTGGGAGAAAGAATGAAGGCCGAGTTGATATCCTTTTATGATGATGAGAACAGCAAGTTCTCAAGTTCAAAAGTTACATTGCTAACAAAGTTTCCTTCTTAGGCATTTGCTACCTTAACTGCTCATACTGGTTTTGGCTTACGAAGGTCCGGAGTTGAAGGGGTACAGAAAGAAACAAGGAGATTGTCGAACCATGAGGAAGCTATTGCATAACAGTGAGAGATTTGAATACCATGCTAGTCCTAGGATGGTAATTTTGTATAATCTTTTTTTTTTTTGTAAAATTATTTCTTCTGAAATACTAATTTAACTATCCACATTAACAGGTTCCACATGTCTATAAACCAGAAGTTAAGTATGTTAAGTTGACAATAGACAAGTATATTCATCACTTAAAGAAAATGAGGGTTGCTGCAAAAGAAGCATTGCCAATTCGATGGAAGATGTCAGAGGCAGATGGTCAAATGATTGCTAGGTACTTTGGTGCGTGCAAAGAAGTTTGGAGGCCGTCCCTTGTTGCATTTCCTAGATTTCAGCTTTATCCAAGTGTCGTTCACAAAGTTCCACACTCATTTCGGACAACAGATATGCTAACTGATGCTATGCAGCAACTTCAAGATCCATCTCTTTTCAGGACACAGGTAGATTCATTGAAGATCTGTGTGAACTTTTTGTTGTTTATTCCTTATAGTTTAAAAACGAAAAAGAAAGATCATGCTTGGTACTATTGTTTCTGAACTCTTATTCAGTGTGACATCCCTTTGCAAGAACCTGCTAATGTTTCTGCTGTGGAGGAGGGTCTGGAACATGAAGGTACCAACACCAATCATATTCTTCCCTTGTATATTTGTTTAGTTTATGATGTTGATATCTTAGCACTATAAGCTTCTAATAGTAATAGTATTTTCCCTGAATTTATGTAAAATCATCTCTTGGCTTATGGCAACTCATTCATTCAATGGATATGATTTCTGTTCGGCAATTTCACAACGGGAGTTTCAAATCTACTTAATTGATGAATGACATTCTTAACCATTTTTAGGTCTCTATGCTGTTAATGGAAATGAGGAAATTCCTCGGGAACATGATGATTTAGAAGCCTCACCAAGAGTAGTGTGGAATGAAAATGTTTCTGTGCCAGGTTCTCCAGTTAAGAAGTATCCTATTCACACTTTCTTCAGTGGTGATTATGTAACTGTGGATAGAAGAGGTAGCGTTTCGATTACTTTTGTACCTGTCCTACCTCAAAAATTTGCATTCAGTAAGGACATAAAGAATGCAGTTTGGAATAACAAAGACCCAAAGAAAGCCAAACCGTACAGATCAGCAGCAGGCGTCAGTATGATAACAGTTGAATTTGTTCACCGTGTTACCAATACAGACAGACATATGTTTCAGGATGATGTATCAACTGTTGGCATGCATTCCCCTGAGTACTCTGGGCACTGTGACAATGTTGATGACAACCATGTGCTTACAACTATAGCACCTAAAACACTGACAAGCCCAAGGGAGAAAATGGACACACCCTGCAATATTAAACTTCCAGAGTCCACTTATTCATATCAGGAAGATATGGAGCTTAGTCCAAGGCTAACAGTATATATGGAAGAAGGAATTGTTCCTGAGTCTCCAATAGCTGAAGTTAGCCACCTACACCTAGAGATGGACGAAGCTGCAGACTTTGGAGCTGTGCCAAAGCGTGGTTCTCCAAAGTCACGTGATGAGAAGGCTCACGCCACTGGATGTCACAAAGGACGATTGGACTTTGAGAATAATGGTCAATTGCTTTCTGGGGCAAACGAACTTGGTGGATCATCAAGGTTGTATGTGCTAGATCAGACTCGATCCAAAACAGAAGAGCCAATGCATCCTTCAAATGTGAAAATGACTACTCCTACCAGACATACTCCTGGGAATCTGCTGTATGATAGTTTTTCAGGTGATTATCAACTTAGGTCAGGGGGGGGTGCATCGGGATCAGTCCAGGAGCCACCTAAGTACAGAAGATTATGCAAATATGGTGACAAGATCAATAGAGTCTCATCCATATCTTTTGATGGCTGTCATGATAGGTTTGGAGAATGCAATATTGCTAATAAAGATGGGCCAACCCAAATAAAACATGCTATGGGTGAGCTGGTTCTTGCAACCCTTATAGTCAATATTCAATATTGTTAAAATAAATTTTCATTTTTTAGTGTGTTTGTTGGAACATATCTTTATATCCTGATGGATGTTGGATGTTTTGAACCTTGTATTCTAGGGGTGAAAAGGACGACCAAGAGGCGTCTAGATGCCTATATTGACGAGGAAGTCGAGTAAGATTCCTTGCACCTCTGGAATGGAAACTACATATCAGCAAGCAAACTTTTGCTGGTTGTTTTTTGCTATTGTCATAGCTTAGTTATGCGTCATTGCTTTCTTACCAACTTTACTCTTCCATTATTGCATTATTAGGGTGTCTGAAGATGCAGATGTTTCAGAGGATGAGGATGATAATCAGAGTGAAGATAAATATGAAGATAGCTTCATTGATGATCAGGCAACTCCAACTGAATTTACACAAACTGAACAAGGTGGTCGACACAATGGTGACATGATGGGTTTCTACAGGTATTATCATATCATCACGCAACTCATTTTCGGTGCCATTTTTGGAATGATATGTTCATCAAAATTGTATGTTTGTGGTTATTGTGTTTTTTTCTCTCTCAAACACGCAGGAGAGCTGCATATCATTTATTAAGAAGAATGAAAAAGGTGGTCATATAGCACAACACACAAACCCACACCCACACACTCACAACACACTCAACCTTAGAACTGCACTTGTCACTAGGAGAAAAGAAACTTGACCCTTGACCAAAAGAAAAAACCCAAGAGATCACTCACTGGTAGGCACTAGTGCCAGGAGATGTGAAACTCCTCGAGCACCGGCCAAACTACAAAGGTGCAGCCTCAAGGTTAAGATTAATTCCATCGAAGACACATTGATTACGATGATTCCATAGCGGCCAAACCCCAAGGATGACGATGGCGTTAAAACCTTTTCTTGCTTGACCATCAATTTTATTGCTTGTACTCACCCACCAGTTGTAAAAAGAGATTTCTGTAGGACAGGGGGACAGATCCTGCAGCCCAACCTTCAGCAGAATTCTGTACCATACTTGGTGGGAGAAAATCACAAGAGCTTAACAGGTGGTCAATAGTTTCCACATCTTGATCACAGAGCGGGCAGCATTCAGGATGAGGCAGCCCTCTTCTTGCGAGGCGGTCTGCAATCCAGCACCTGTTGTGATTGTGAGCCACTAACCACATTGAAAAATTGCACTTACCTGGTGCCCAGCTTTTCCAAATTCTCTCCCATGGACCAAACTGCATGGCCCCAATGAAGAACCCTTTATATGCAGATTTCGCAGAGCATGTTCCTTGTGTAGAGAACCGCCAAATATGAGAGTCATCCACCTCAGGCTGTAACGATATTTCTGATAGCAAATCCCGTAAGTTGAGGAATTCTGACAGGACGGTTACTGTAAGTGCCCCCTGAATATCATGAACCCATCTTAACTCATCAAGAGGTTCATGGATTGTCCTCTTTTTTGCTCTCTTTGAGACTGTCCCAAAAAGATTAGTTGCCAGTTGGGCTATACTCTGACCATGCAGCCATCTATCAGTCCAGAAGGGGGAATTTTTGCCATTGCCAACCTCTGAAATTATGGCCAAAGAGGGGAAGGCCTTTGCTGAGGAGTGCAACTGTATTTGAAAAGATGCCCACGGTTGATCAGGTTCTGTCCCCAACCCAAATGCTGTAGGTTGGAAATACCAAGACCACCAAGCTCAGTTGGCCTAGTGACCTTAAGGCCAAGCCACCAGGCAGTTGCCCCCCCCACCCCCCCCCCCCCCCCTCCGGCCTCTCCAAAGAAAGCCTCGTTGCCATGGCTAAATACACCAGCATGGATGTGAGGACAAACTGAACCAGCACTACTCTGCCAGCCCTTATCTGCTATTTGTTCAATTTGCGCAGTGAGAGGGGAACCCCCAGGTATTTACAAGGGAAGTCCAAACGTTGGCAAGGAAGAAGGTCCTGTAAAATGGCCTTATCTTCCTCTGAGCACTGTATGGGAAAAACATTGCTTTTTTGCATATTTTTTCTTAGCCCTGAGGCATCGCCGAACAGCAAGAATGTCCAGTGTAATATTAATGTCATTAGCCGAAGGTCGTAGAAAAATTACCACATCGTCAGCGTATAAAGAGATGCGATGCTGCAAGTCCCTCCTAGCCAGTGGCTGCCTGAGTCCTTCCTCAGTGTTAGAGAGTTGTAATATAGGCTACATGGGCTGGCCTATGGGCCTAGGCGCCCCAGCCTTCTTAGGTTGTGCGGCTGCCCCTTTAGGGAATATGTAGATGATTAGGCAAGGATCTCCGTTGATTGGGTGTTTCTATAAACCATACGCGATCCTTGCCTATATATTGTACACCCTTTGTCTCCAATATCAATCTACTAATTCCCTCGGCCATACTCGCTTACATGGTATCAGCCGCCTAGGTTTAGACTTCCGCTGCCCCTTCCTGTGCGCCAGCCCTTGCCGTGCAGCTCTTCTGCGCTGCCCCCCCGCTGTGCAGCCATGTCGGGCACCCCCTCCCTCCCCAGGTCCAAGTCCAGCGTGTCTGTCCAAGACGACGCGATCGCCGCCAGAACAGCCCAGGAGCAGGCCAACGCCGCCGCCGCTGCTGCTCAGCTGCTCGAGAAGGAGCGCCAGGCAGCCCTGGCACGTGCTGCTGCGGCTGAGGAGGAAGCAGCCGCCGCCACCAAGGAACGCGATGCGGCTGCCCTTCGCGCCAGTGAGGCCCTGGGCGCGCTGCTAAGGAGCGTGCGGCTGCCACGGCTCCTGCCTTTGGCTCCTCCAACACCTCGCTCTTTGTCTACAAGCGTGGATCCGACACAGCCTACCTGCTGCTATATGTTGATGACATCGTCCTCACAGCTTCCTCACATATCCTTCTTCGGCGCATCATCTCCGCTCTTCAGCAGGAATTCGCTATGAAGGATCTTGGTACATTGCATCACTTCCTCGGTGTGCAAGTACAGCGCAGTGGTGCTGGATTGCTTCTTTCTCAGCGACAGTATATGCTGGACATTCTTGATCGCGCTGGAATGGCAGAGTGCAAGCCATGTTCTACTCCGGTTGACCCTAATCCAAAGGTTGCTGCAGCAGATGGCACCCCTGTACCTGATGCTACAGACTTTCAGAGTCTCTCTGGAGCTCTGCAGTACTTGACTTTCACAAGGCCTGACATCACATACGCTGTGCAGCAAGTCTATCTCCATATGCACGACCCTCGTGAGCCTCATCTTGCTGCTCTGAAGCGGATTCTGCGCTACATCCGAGGCACTCTCCATCTCGGTCTCCTGCTGCAACCATCTTCCTCGACTGATCTTGTCGTCTACACTGATGCTGATTGGGCTGGTTGTCCGGACACTCGCAAGTCCACCTCAGGCTATGCGGTGTTTCTTGGTGACAATCTCATCTCCTGGTCCTCCAAGCGTCAGAATACGGTGTCTCGATCCATCGCTGAAGCCGAGTATCGCGCGGTAGCCAATGGTGTTGCAGAGGCCGCCTGGCTGCGCCAGCTCCTGCTTGAGCTCCATGCTCCTCTCCGGCGAGCCACACTGGTGTATTGTGACAACATCAGTGCGGTCTACATGTCCTCCAACCCGGTTCAGCATCAACGCACCAAGCACATTGAGATTGATCTTCACTTCATCCGGGAGCGCGTTGCCATTGGTGACATTCATGTCCTGCATGTTCCAACCTCTTCACAGTATGCGGACATCTTCACCAAAGGCCTCCCCTCCTCAGTGTTCATGGAGTTCCGATCCAGTCTGAACGTGCAGAGTGGCTGACGATCCGACTGCGGGGGCGTGTTAAAGAGTTGTAATATAGGCTACATGGGCTGGCCTATGGGCCTAGGCGCCCCAGCCTTCTTAGGTTGTGCGGCTGCCCCTTTAGGGAATATGTAGATGATTAGGCAAGGATCTCCGTTGATTGGGTGTTTCTATAAACCCTACGCGATCCTTGCCTATATATTGTACACCCTTTGTCTCCAATATCAATCTACTAATTCCCTCGGCCATACTCGCTTACACTCAGAAGCCCTATTAACCATATAGCTGAGGACATCCATGACTAGGATGAAAAGCATCAGAGACAACGGGTCTCCCTATCTAAGTCCTTGTCGATGTGAAATTGCTTCCCCGGGGCTACCATTGGCGAGTACCTGAGTGGAAGCCAATGTTAATAACCCACTAATGATATCACACCAATTAGGTCCAAAGCCCAAGTGTCTCATGGCCTCCAAAAGAAAAGGCCAGGACACCGAGTCAAAAGCCTTCGTCTTGTCCAATTTGAGTAGAATCCGGGATTGTTTTTGCTGATGGAGGAAACAGGTTGCACAAGCATGAAATTGTCTTGTATGAAGCGACCTTTGATGAATGCACTCTGATTGGGGGAAACTAATTGGTTATTGCGTTCCTGCCATTCAATATGGCATCAATAAGCTCAAGTACTGAACTTTTAAAATCTGTGGTTACAGCTCAAAAGTACTGTATTGTTTTACAACTGAAAACAAATGGACTTGCAGGATTTGATTATTGTGATTAAGATACTCAGACAGGATTTGATTATTGTGATTAAGATACTCAGACTGTTAACACATAGTTTGACATTTGCATGAGTTTAGTTCATATGTTACCTATTTCCTAAAGCCAATTTAGCACAAGTACTGAACTTTTAAAATCGGTGGTTACAGTTTAAAATTACATTTTGTTTTAGAAACTGAAAACAAATGGACTTGCAGGATTTGATTATTGTGATTAAGATACTCAGACTGTAACACATAGTTTGACATGATTTGCATGAGTTTAGTTCATTTGTTAGCTATTTCCTAAAGCCAATTTCTGTTTGATATTTGTGCAGGCAATCATTGCTTACTCAGTCCCCAGTAGTTCTGCCCTCAAGATACCTTGACGTCTCTGACAATTCTGCTTCTCAGACTGGAAATGCAAGTTGTTCTTCAGAGGCTGGGCATAATTCTACTGAGACTCCAAGAGAGATTCAAACACATCATATCATAAATCCAAGCCCATCTTACAATTTTGTACAGGATCAGTGTGAAACAGCGATCGCAAATTGTGAATCATCAACTAAACTGGATTGCAGAAAGAGGAGACTAAGCTTCCAGCAACCTGCTGTGATCCCTGTTATAAACCTGGAACCAGAACCAGAACCAGAACCAGCACCTGAACCATCTTCACACGTTGACACCAGAGTTACTGATCACCTATATTATGATGATAGTTTCTTTGATGACCTTGATCTTGATGCAATTGAAGCTGAAGCAACCGAACAGTGGAAACAGAAGACTACACAGTCGACACAGAAACCAGTGGAAACTAAGAATGCATCAGACCTGAGTTTCGCACCTCCGTCATTCGATCTAGGTTTCTGATACCTCGGGAAGTTAGCATCCATTCAGGATTCAGGATGTCATCTAAGCTGCATTACCTGGTCATCTCAGAGCACGCTGAGAACTGTGCAAGCAATGAGCTTTTCTGCAGAAGGTTTGAACCTGCAGTACTTGACATTGCCGCAGGATCTTGCATGTCGCTGCTGTGATACTTGTTGGCGTGCTGGAGCTGGAGGCAGATTTTGTGTGTACATATTGGTGTCTCGTGTATTTATCTCAGTAGACTCATATACCATGTATATAATCTCTGTCCTGTAAATACTGTTCGATGTATAAGGGTCCGCTTGTATACAAATCTGATGTGTTACACAGTGGCAAAGATGACGTCAGTGTCACTTTGTTATGCCGAATTAGCCCCGCTCTTGCATGGACGGGTCATTGGTGCATCATGATGGCAACGTGGAGGTTGGTTGATAGGACGAGTGGTTGCTACATGGTGCCTAGTTGCTATCTGGAAACAGGCAATATTTATGCAGCCTTGTCAATTTCTGTCCATCTCAATTAACGTTCGTGTTGTCGTACTCTGGTGGAATAATGTGAACACACAGATTCGGAAGACAATGCATTAAATCTAAGCGCGTTTTAATGGCGTATTATCGAGAAAAAGCTCGCTGTCTATGTACTCATCAAGTGATAGAGCGATAGCAGGGCAAATTTCTCCGTGGCCTTTTATACCTGCTTTGGCATTGCCTATCTTTTCACGCGGTTTTGTATTATCAGTTACATACAAGCACTGTTTGGGGTCTGTACTATAAGATCACCATTTTCTGCACATCTTTTCGTTGAGGGCCTTCATGGTTTAAACAGATTGATGGCTTACACTAGATAATTAGCAAATATCCAATGACGAGACGGCTAAACGTAGTCCCTCTGTCGAAAAAAAAGAATACAATTGTAACCTAGTATTATATTATATTTTAGTATTTTAATTTCAATTAATTATAGATAAAAAATATTTAATATTTATGATATCAAACAAATAGATTAGCTAAGTAATGTATTTACATAATAAATGAAGTCAAAATATAAATAGTATTCACTAAAAATTTGGTCCAACGTGATTGTTTTTTTGCTGGCATGTAACGTATATTACTTTTTTTTTTTTTTTTTTTGAATGGAGTGTTTTTATCAGTCATGCATGCCTAGGACTAAGATTCGATGTGACATGCAAGAGAGGTAATCTGTAGTATGTTTTGGTTTTGTTGTTAGTATTTCAGTCATTCAGCATGTGTGAAGTGTGAAAACAGAGAGATCCTGAGAGCAAGTTGATAAAACTACACATATGGAAAGAACATATATCTTTTTTTGTATATATAGCGTGTCATGAGGAAAGTCCTTTTCAGCCTACACCAAGAACACGTAAAGCATTGCGAGTTGCGATGACTGCAAGGAACAGACACTGCCGGCCTTATTTTTAATTCCGGGTGGCTTTTCTCGTTGAACAGATCAATGAGGCATGTGCCTTGTGTGATTTGTGCTCGGTGTCAGCGAGAAAACTTTTACCCACTCACTCTGTTATTTCCTGCTCGACCGTGATCAACTGTTTGGATTTATTTGCCTCAAGCCTTACCCATTAAGTTACTCTGTCTCCAGCTTCACCTTCGGCGCATTGTTTTTTTTCGTTGTTCTTAGTTCTTAGTATATAAAGATAATTGTATCTGCGAACTAAGTGTTGATCAGCTATTCAGCTTGTTGCATTACTTACGGTGTAACTTATTTACCTGCTTGTGGTGTAACTTATTTACCCGGATTATATTTAAGTCATCAAGCGCTTGTAATTTTCAAAATTTAATTTATTAACAACTTTCAGTGGTAGGCGACTTGCATGTGCTAAGCGAGTTTGGACAACCTAAGGTGACTTCGTCTTGAGATATGCCATTTCAGTCTTTTAGATGTGCTCATGTCCATATACAGGGAAGATTATGCACATATGTTACTGTGTTTTTGAAAATAAAGAGATTATATCTCCTTTCTTTTGAGACTATAGTAAAAATTCTAAGTTGTTGATCTTAGGCATTCTCGTTTAACTCAAACTCATATTGCAACTAAGCGCATGCCAAACATGCATGGAGATGCGTGCACAAAGATATATAAAAGTAGGAATTTGGTTGGGAAAGGGTTACTTTAACTATATATGAGCATTGTCTATTTATGTTACAATGTGCGAAAAAACAAGATAACAAAGGTTAAAAAGAACTTTTGATTATGTTAAGGTGTGTTCTTATATGTTGATATAAAAACAATCATGGAAAACCCAAATTACATGACGACAGTATTATTAGTAGGGATCCCTTATTAGTAATGAGCAGTATGACTTTTCATATATATAGCTTATACTAGGCTTAGCACCATGCATGCATAGGTTGCCAAATGTGAGGGCCACACAGGCTATGACTTATCCGCTCTCCAACCTCCAGTGGTCAGTATACTAATAGGGCTAGTATACTAACCAACATTAGCAAGTTAGTTAGTCTATGTGCCAAATAAGGTGAGGTAGGAACGTAGGTTTATAGGTAGCTTAGGTAGAAAGGGGCCTTGAATTATAGAATCCAACAACAAACAAAAAGTACTGCCCTTCATCAGCCCTTGGCCTTGGGTTGGAGGAGTGCTCCAAAGAGGACAAAACAAGAAACAGAAGCATAGAAAAGCATCTCAAGTTAAATTTGGTAGACTATTTGTGCTGTGTACTGTTAGGTGACCCATCAACTTTAGCCTGGAATCCGGGCCATTATTTGTTTTCCAGGCACATGGAAGGTACTCCTGACCAGGGTTTTAAAAACCGTTCGGTAACCGGCCGGTTTGACCGGTTACCGACCTTACCGGGCCGGACCGGTTCGGTTTTGGACCGGTTCAAAACCGCTAGGGTTTTTCAAATTTGAAATTTGAAATTTGAAAAAAAAATTCTAAAAAAATTCTAAAAAATAGTTCATGATTTATAGAATCCAATGGTGTCAAAATTTTTTAAATTTGAGTTCGTTTAGTATTTATTTAGACGTTTAGAAGTTTGAAAAAAAAAGAAAAAGAAAAAAAGAGCCGGCCCATTAAGGCCCATTAAATCATGAAGGTCGAAAAATATATTAAACGCACTCAACTTTGAAAAAATTTTGACATCATTGGATTCTATAAATCATGAAATATTTTTAAAAAAATTTTCTAGCATTTTTTTAAAAATATTTTTTATTTTTCATTTGAAAAATTTTGACATCATTGGATTACCGACCGGTAAACCGGTCTAACCGACCGGTAAACCGATTCTTACCGTTTGAACTACGTCGGCTTCAAAATTCAAATTTAAAATTTGAATTCGACCGGTATAAATCGGTGATTTATACCGGCCGGTTACCCGTTACCGGACGCCGGCGGTTTGGTTGTCCGGAACGGTAAGTAAAACCCTGCTCCTGACTCCTGAGTTGTCGTCCATTTCAGCTGGGATTGCTTTCACGTACTGTATATGTATCTTCTAACTTGTAGTTTACATTACACTGCTGTTCTGCTGTGTATGGATGAAAAGGTCGTCGGTCATAAACTTGCATTCAGTAGTAGAAAGGATATTGTTGGAGTGTAGAATTTATATCGAATTCTTAAAGTTGTTTTCTAGTCTTTTTAATGAAATATACGTGAAGTCATGTTCTCGGAAAAAAAAAAGTTGTTGTTTTGTAGCACCGGCCGGTGGGTCAAATATGTATGCATGTATCTGCTACTAGTGTACTGTACGTACGTACGCGCAGTCAGCAGGTAACCATGCATACTTTTTGTTAGTTGTCTTCCTCATAAGGACATCATGCCGTGTCCCGTACTTGTATGTCCGGCCATGCATGAGAAGAGGTTGGTTTGGTTGTTTCCTGCAACGTCCATTCTCCGTTTCTTTTTGGGGGCACAGACCTAATGCTCTCACGTCAAATAATTAATATACGTTCACTCGTTTCAATTAGCAACAGTGCAGTGGATGTACGAAACCTTAACAAATTAAAACAAAGATAGTACCTCTCCACCAACCATAAAATTTTCAAATTAATAGGTACTGTGTGAATCTTGAAACCAACAATTTCACCTTTAGGACTCGTTCGGGAGCAAATCTAAGTATTGGTCTCATGTTATTATGATATGGTAGGGTAAAAGAAAAGTATATGTTCAAAGAGGTCTTATAAGTCTATTTGATAAGCAAAAACACTTGTAGAAAAAAAACAAAGGTGATGTTCTGTGAGAAAAAAAAAATATTGTTGGCTAATAAGCTGAAACGGTTTTTTAGCTGAAACGAACCCATGAAGAAAATGTGGGTCAAATATGACAATTAATGTAGTATAACACGCTTGTATTTAATCCACGTTGTTCAACAGTTTTGGTAAAGTAATACTCCCTGTCCCTAAATACATCAATTACTAGAATTCTCTTGTAGCACTCAGGTGTCAGATGCTTCTTCTTAATAAGTTTTTGATATGAATATGAATATGAATCAAAATTAATTTTATATATATATACATATACATATACATATACATATATATATATATATATATATATATATATATATATATATATATATATGTCCCTTGCACAAAAAAAAATAATTAGCTCATGATAACTGGATATAGGATATAAAACATGAGTACCTATTATGTCTATTATATTAAAAATAAAAAAAAAAGAAACTATACAATTTAATATATTTATTAGTCATATGTATTAAACAGTAATTAATACTTATATCTCATAAAATTCTAGCCTGTACAAGAGGACGGGTTGATGGACTAGATACTATAATTGTCTCGTAGCACTCCATGTAAGATGCTTCTAAAACACTCGACTCCAAAACCACTGTTACTTAAAAGTTAGAACTAATAATAATATCCGTACCAATTATCAATAATTGCCTCTTATAGTCTTATTATTCCATGACAAAAAACTAAAGACGGTACTAGCTAGCTACTAAATCTGTACTAGTACGTCAGGTGCTTTGCATTGTCGAACGCTGGAGCATCATCAACATCCATGAAAAAGCCAATAACAAGAGACAAAGAAAAGAATAGCACACATGACAATGACAGTGTGATTGATTATCTAATAAAAAGAGAAGAAGACAGGATAACGACACTATACTCTCTCTAGCTAGTTAATTAGTCCCTGATCACAACAAGAAACCACCACCGTACCGCAGTTAAAACAACTGATGACTGACGGACTGACAAAGTCTCACCAAACACGGAGAGAAAACATGGCCGGCGTTTGTTGCTTCCGGCGACGACCGATCGATGGGATAGGGATTCGATTCGATTTTGATGATCTTCCAGCGGCTGCCGGAAGAAGCGTCACTAAATGCGCGTGCGTCCGTACTGCTTTCTCGCTGGTTCGCTCGCGCCTTCAATTCGTCGTTGTGTGATTGCGATAGATGCTGACGACGACACGGCCGTACGTCGTACGCCCCTTTTTCTTCTTCTTCTCCTCCTCCTTCTTCCTCCTTTCTTCCTTCTTCTCCGATTGTTGGTTCAGTTTTCAGAGCTTCTGTTTGACAAAAGCGGCCATGGATCGGACAGGTGGCCTTACAAATAACCTAGGTCTGTCCCAATGGGATCGAATGCTTAGCATGCATGGTCACCGTAGCCGCGGAGGGAGGGAGGAGGGATCGGAGGAAGCATCGATCTGTGCACGCGCCGGCGACTAAGAGTGTCTTCGCCGTCGCCGTCACTCCGTCAGGATTCAGGAAAACGTGCATACAATGTGGTTGTGTGTGGCAGAACCTGGAGCTGGAAGAAGCATGATGCATGTAGGAGTTTGTTTGGTTAATTTGCTATCCCTCTGATGATCCATTTCACATCATCAGGATACATTTCTTTTATTATATGGAGTATCAAATATCTAATTAAGTGCAAATAAACATTTATGTACTAGAAAAGTAAGAAAATGTCAGATTTCCTAGTTATGTCTCAAAACAATCTCCTTCAAAGAGCATATATAAGGACAAGCCCATTCAGATTATACTGTAGTTTCTAAAACTTTTGTTATAAGCTTTAGCGATCAGTTTCTAGTTTTTCACCCTAGCTCTAGTAGGTTGACAAGACAAAGATCCACTTGGCAGCAGTTTGCTGCTGTTTGGTAGTGGTGATTGTTTTCTCTCCTTTTATTTTTCCCTTTGTTTCTCATCAGCCTCTGTCCATGTAACTTCTGAGCTTGTATTTTTGCTATCTTCTTATTAATGAAAAGGAAGAGCACGTGTCAAATTTGCTAAAAGATAATATACAATTAATTTTCCCTTAGCTTGTCAAAGTTTCATATTGGAGATCATGTCTCGTCATCAGAAGAAGAGTATAGTACGTGGATGCAAACTACTTTTGGCCTGGATGACGAATAATCCACTTATACCATTATTTTCAGCTAACATATCTGAATGCACGTGTTCTTGCCTTACAGCACACATACTAAAAAAAAATGGAAATACGCGTGTTCTTTACAGCACAGACTAAAAAACGTGGGAATATATAGTCAGCACATTTGGTCAATAAGTTATAAAGATCCTTTTTTTTTATCGGTTCTGAAACATATGCATGCATGCCTAGTAGAGTGTTGCCATGCTCTTGTCACCGCTCTCACTCGGCATCGTCGAACTTGGACATGGATGCATGATGGTGTGGGGACAACCTCACCGAGGTGGAAAACGAGGTGGAGGACGGCGGCCTCCAGCAGGAAGTGAGGTGAATGGTAGATTTAGAGGTATGGTGGTATAAATATGGATAGTTATTTTGTACTATAAATATTCAGATTTTTCTTACAATTTTGGTCAAAGTTAAAGTCAATCAACTACAGTACTCCCTCCGTCCCTCTTTATATGTCGCCGTGGGATGCGTGCCACAAGTTTGACTTAATTTATAGAAAATACGTATAATATTTATATCTCTAAATAATTTTGTTAAAAACTAGATCTAAAGATCTTTCCGATAATACTAATTATGATAGTAATCGATGATATTTATTATTTATTAAAATTGCCGGTATTTGTGTCTCGGGAAGCGAAGCGACAAATAAAAAGGGACGGAGGGAGTACGTCGCATGGTATGGTTGTACGACACGCAGTGCAACGATTGATAAGCTGAACAACACGGCGGCGTAGCTATACTTCTAGAGTAGCCTAGTATGGTGGAGAGCCTTAAAAACTGTTGGCCGGTCCAGCGTTAGCACCAGCGTAACATCAATACCAGTAGCAGAAGTGCATGGTTCTTCAAGCATCTGCAGGCCGGCCAGGCCGGGCCCCCGAGTAGTACGTAGCAGTAGAAACATGTGTGGCATACGTAGTAGTAGTAGTACGTACGTCGTATGGAGGAATTCTGGCCGTTGTATGTACTGTAGGATGCGCGTACTCCTAACACCACAGTCGTACGACGAAGCGCTGTATGCATGCGCGTACAGTGTGTGTCCTACAGTAGTCGTATACGTACGTGTCGTGCTGGCGGCGTTGGCTCCGCCGTGTGTTTGATATGATGCTGCATGCATGCATGGTACTACAACGCTGCTATTTCTTGTTTGTTTGTTTGTTTTATTTATTATTTCGACGACGTAAAAGCGGCCGGCTTATTTATTATTAGTAATTAGTCCTACTGTATGTAGTAGGAGGAGGAGTAGGATGCACTCCACTGACCGTCCATCAAGGCCGCTAGTAGCTAGCTAGATCAAGTTCCATGGACCAATAATATACGGGATAGATAGCAAGTGAAGCGTGCAGCAAAGCAGTTGTGTCATCGTGTGTGTTGTGCAGTAACAGGCTAACAACAGCAGCAGAGCAGCACAGTCCGTTCGAGAGGCAGCTCGGTGCAGGTGCGCAGATTTATTGAAGCACTACCTACCTCTGGTTGGTGGTCCTCTCTCCGTCTATCTCTAGATATCTATTGTTTTTGCTTCTTAAGAAATAGCTTTAACTAAATATATACTACAAAATATTAATATTTATAATATATGCTTAGTATCATTAGAAAAATATTTAAATCTAGTTTTTTTAAAAAATAGTTTAAAACTATAAATACAGTATATTTGTTTTTTATAAATCGAATTAAATTTGTAACACTTACACACAGACACAGACGAAAAGAAACGGATGCAGTAGACTAGACCAGTAGGATCAGTACTATATGACGACCAAACCCTCCATTTAAGGCACACCACACCAAAGACCAAACCAACACCACACCACCTTGCTCATTTGCACCAGCACCAACTTCCTGCTGTTCTCCTCCTGTCCTGCCCCCCCTGCTGCCTGCTGTGCTTCTCATTTCTTCATCCCTTCCCTTCCCCCTACTGGGAAGGAAAGAATGCAGCTAGTACTCTGCCTCCTCTGCCTGGCTCCCCCTGGACCAGGTCCACAGCTCTCTCCTGCATGCGGTCCTGCCACCCAAACGACCGACCGGCCATACACTCCGGGAGTCCGGACTCGTACTCCCTCCGTCCCATATTAGATGACGTTATGGGATGCACGGTCAAACTTTCTCAATTTTGACTAGATTTGTAGAAAAAAATGTGCAATATTTTCATCTCCAAATAAATTTGTTAAAAAACTAGACTTAAAGATCTTTCCAATGATACTAATTACTTAGCATAAATATTTATATATTTTAATATATAATTGCCGGTATTTTGAAAATATTGACTTCTAAGGGAAGCGAGAATGACATCTATTTTGGGACGGAGGGAGTACGTCTCACGGTCTCACCTGAATGCCAAAAAAAAAAAAACAGTGACATGGAAAAAGAGGCATACCCTACTTGCTACTCCCTCCATTACAAACTATAGCAAGATTAATAATAGAGCCAAATTATATGAGCTAATAAGTTGTACAACAATTAGTCTTCTTTTGTCTATAAAAGGTTTATTATATATGTTTATTCTCTTTTCTATTCTTCCTCGCATACATCTCTATTGGAACCCACTACTGTCTATGTATTCGTGTGAAGCTTGTTGCTTGCATGAGAACCAAGCTCTCATCTCTCCTTCCTTCTCTTCTCCACGTCACTAGCAACTTGACTATAAGTTCATTATTATATCTACTCTTATAAGTTATCTTAAGTTTCACCTCAAAGATTCTATAACATCATATAGATACAAAATAAAGGATCTAATAATATTTAGCTGGTTTGATAAATATTATTATCTTATCTTACCTTACAAACTCAATCAATCTTGAAATATTTTGAGAAAATTAGAATGAGTTACTACCTCCATCTTAAAAAAAAGAATACAACTCTAGCACAATACCATATTTAGTAGATATTAATATTTATGATATCAAACTAATATCATTAGATTAATTATAAAATATATTTTATAATTAATTTATTTAGAGCTATAAATATGAATACTATTTACTAAAAAAATTTAGTCAAACATAAGTCACTTTAATCGGCATGCGTAACCTATAGTTGTATTTTTTCCAGGACAAGCAAGTATTATTTGATGACATGGAGGGAGTAGGCACTCCTCCATCTACTGTCCTACAAATAATAGTACTGACCGAGCAGTCATTCATCAATTCATCAAACAGGGCGGTACGATACGACGACGACCTAACCGTACGGCACTGGCAGGCATCGTGTAGTAGTAGTAGTAGTAATAATAAAACTGGTTGACTGACTGACTGACGATCGATCCATCCAGCCGTTAGTGGCGCGCGTGGTCCCCGCATGCACGCAGCCACGCCGCCGGCCGGCCGGGTGGGTACACCGGCCACTGGCGTGGCGCCATTATTACTCCGGTCCGGTCCGGAGCTCCCCGGCCGGCCTATCGTCGATCGATCCACTTCCACTGTGTGGTCAGCTCACTCCCATCAATGCGCCTGCTAGCTCACCTGCTGCGTGCAGACGTCGTGCAATGAAGCAGCCGGGCCACCGGCCCGGAGAGGAGCGGAGCGGAGGGCCGGCCGGCCGGGACGGCGACCACCGCCGTGCTCTCATCTCTGGATCATGCACCAGTCCACCAGTGGTAGGTGACGACGCCGTGCCACGGCCGGCATTCAAGGTCACCTCACCTGCCGGCGGATCGATCTCGCCGCAGTAGCCCCGAGTCGCCGGCCCCGGCCCGGCCGGCCACTCTCGTCGTCTGCAGCTCAGGCCACGATCGAACCTACTGTACCTAACCAAGAGCACCAGAAGTTAATTCCGAGCCAATCAATGCCGAGCAACTTTGCAACAGTGCCTAGTAGTATACTAATGTCTGCGGTCTCTGCTTGTTCGTTCCACCTGTGCTGTGTCCGCCCGGGCAGCCAACAGGCGGCCGGCAAGAGGCCGCCGAGAGCTCATCAGTCGCCACCTAGGCATAGGCAGGCAGCCTAGCTTGTCTCCCGTCCCACCACCGGCTTCTCTGCCTGCCATCACGGATCACCCTAAAATTTGACCCAACCTTTATCTACTCCTACTCCCTACCGGTGAGGGAGAGACACAGGTGTGTCTTCAGAGACGCACATTTTTTTTTTCGTGCAATTGACTTGTAATTTGGAACGAAGAAGGTGTTTTTCAAGATAAATCTATTTATATAATTTTTATATTTTTAAACTAAAAGGCTTTAAGATTATTCCTAATATGTGCTTTAAGTCATTGTCTAAAATGACTTCTTTTACCAATGTAAAGGGAGTTTTTACAAATTATAGTGTCAAATGTTTGACTTAATCTTTGTCCGAACCATCTATTAGGAAACTGGAGGGGCGGATACCCTAATGTTTGGTGAAAATTTCGACTACTACTACTAATTATTAACTTCCAAGGAAGGAAGAAGGTGATGATAAGCCCAGTTCATTTCACAAACGAAACAAAAGTGTTAAGTGAACTGATGTATTTCTCAAACCAAACACCAATAAAGTACTAACTACATGGCATGTCATTTTAGTTTATTTCGGTAATATAAGTATATTAGGTCAATGTAGTAATTTAATAAAAATCAAGTAGAGCTTGCATCCTAAAGACTAGAGAACTAACGATGTGGTAGAAAATGAAGCGCTATACGCTGGAGTAGTTACAGAATTACATATGGACATTATCAGACAACAACGCTACTTTTGAATCATCGATTAAGCTGATTCCGCCGGCCAGTCCAATGTATAACAATAATAATAAATCTAGTTTGCTCGCCATATGTATGTATAATGGTTTGCAGTACCCATCCATCTTTTTTTCTAGGAGCAGGTAGGCACTTTCAGCTGACGGACTGTCCTGTCCAGGAGACAACTGTTCAGTGTTGAAGCACCACGAAAGTTGCATATAAGTACTACTCCTTCCATCTTAAATTATATTTAAGAAAATTAGAGAGTCAAAATTTTTAAATTTGACTAAATTTATCTAATAAGATAATAACATTTATGGTACTAACTAAATATTATTAGATTCTTTATTAGTTATATTTTTATAGTATACTTATTTGATGTTATAAATCTTTATATTTCTCTCTTTAATTTTACTTAAATTTAAAATAGTTTGATTCTCTAAAATTGCTATAATGATTTATTTTGAAATTGAGGGAGTATTGTCACCCGCAGTTTTAGGCAGCCGGCTGCACATGGATCATGGATGGGACGAAGTACCTACTAGGAATCGGTCTTCAGCAGGATCACTAACACCACTGACCAAGTTAAGGAAACATCCTGGGACAAAAGAAAAACGAGTATTTAGAGAATTTGGCTTCCTGAATGTTGGACCAACCATAGTTGGGGTTGGGGAGGTACGGTGTGCCAGACTTTTGTGCATGCGGAAGCAGCTACCGAGCCCGGATCTCGAGGGCTAGCAACCCGGCCGGTCTTGAGCTAGTCCAACCACCACCACTAGCGAGAAAATCATGTCCATAGCAGTCTCGTGTTACTCCCTGATAATAGCTCAAAATCCCTCTACAAATAATGCAATCTCTTAAGAATTTAACGGTCCACCAGCTCATTTTTCCTCTACTGCACCCTCCTCTTCCATCTACAATCCAAGGTTAAGTTTTTGCAGCTAGAGATGTTTAATAAATAGTTAGTGAAGAGTAGTGTAAATGTACGATATTTTATCTAGTATACTGATCTAGGATAGAGGGAGTACGTCTTCTGTCCTACAAAATAAATTTTTAGGTGTATTCTCGGCTAGAGTACGTGCTTAAAGTTTGATCAAATATACATGTG
This sequence comes from Chrysopogon serrulatus, assembly GCA_015844335.1. Classification (NCBI taxonomy): domain Eukaryota; kingdom Viridiplantae; phylum Streptophyta; class Magnoliopsida; order Poales; family Poaceae; genus Chrysopogon; species Chrysopogon serrulatus. The sequence goes on from JADLZL010002046.1 coordinate 64,836, forward strand.
AAGATCTTGATGCTTTTGACACCAAATCGGTATATTCGTGAAAATATATTTTCTGAAATCTAATAATACTTATGTGATGTCATAAATCTTTACATTTTTTTAATACATGATTGGTTAAACTTGATGAGGGAGAGAGAGGGTACTATGATTCTTTTGCCTTAAAAAATTTTTTCTAAAAAAGCAATCGATCATGTACTATATTTTTAGCCCTGCTATGATCACGAATAATTATAAAAGCATAATCCTATGCCATTCTAGCTAACTAAAATAATCCATAGCATCACGACTGAAAGTTGAAAAGCTTGGGGAGTTTGTTCCCCCTCTACCTCCGTTCAAGATCAAGTCGGTGCAGTGTATAATAACACCTATGACGAACCAAATGGTAGCTCGATTCTTTGTACAACCACTAGTGAGTTTGTTTGGATAAACTCATATTCACATCAATGCATCCATGTTAAAGTAGATTATGGTGAAAGTTAATTAATTTTTTTATCTCAATTAACTTCAACTAGAGTCAGTTGGTCTAGTCACTCTGACGGCACCTCTTAGGTCCTAAGTTTGAATCCCAGTTGGAGCGAATTTTAGGTTAGATTATTATCTGTGAGAGTCTCTCTTACGGTCCTTTCGTAAAAAAATTGGAGTCTATCCGTGTGTTCAGATCCAAATACTCCTACTTTCCTCTCGCTCTCTTTCAAGACAAAGCTGCAGGAGCAGGATATTATTTTCTGAATTTTTTTGTTGTAAAACAGCGGGTAGAGCGACTTCGAACGCAAGGTTATTGGCGTCATTCCAAGTATTCTCCTACCCTCTACACACCTGCAACAAGTAGGAGTAGTACGTATGCAGCCCAACCCACACCAACCGAGAATAAAGCAAGTAGCAACAGTGCATTAAACAAGCTAATAAGAGCGCGCATCTTCTTGCTCCACAAAAAGAGGGATGGACGACTGAGGAGCTAGTGGAAGCAGCAGCTAGCAGCTGGAAGTTCAAGTGAAGCGAAGTGTGGTAGCTCACCAAATCGATCATCAGATTCTCCCCCTCCTTTCTTGCTTCTTTTGCTTTCTTTCGTGCACCATGATAACACACATAAAGACATGCTTGCTTGCTTGCTTGCATGCTGATGCTGCTGGGTTTTCTAGAATAGTACCATGGGAAATTAAAGCTGGAGAGAAGCTTGCGTCGTGGGGTGATAAAAAAATGTCGGTGCCTGTCATAGGGAAACGTTTTTTTTATACTATGTAATATAAAAAAATATATAAATATAAATATCAATAACAACAAGAAAGCCAGGTACCTTGAGTCAGAGTAGAGGGAGGGAATAAACACTTTCCACATCCATTAAGCATCATCGCCATGTGCCGCTGATGTGTTCTCCAAAAACCCAGTGGCTTGGAAATGGATGGGGAACCACTGAAAGATTTGTATTATTTTCTCCAACTAGGGGTTTTGCTCCTTCCGTGAAGCAACAGCTCTGATGTATAGCAAATTTGGTCATGGCCGACATAAATTTCATCCTATTCGGATCGAAATATAAGGTATGTAAAAAATATAAGATAAATTATAGGACAAATCAAAAGACATATGTAACACTCTTTTTATTCATCTGAGAGATATTGTGCTACTATTTTTTTTTTTTTGAGTTCGGTGGATGGATTGACAATAAATATTAATGATGGGTACGCATGTATTGGACACGAGGGAGTTGATTCACCTAAAATCATCTATATTTTGAAACAAATTTTGAATGCATACGCATTTTGAATACCTTACATTTTAGGATGGAGTCAAAAGCCCAAAACATAGTAATGCAAAAAAAAAAACATATATCTATATAAGGTCTGAAATAAATGTGTGCTAACCGAGCAAAACAAACAGAAAGAAAGCTAAAATTTGATAGCTTTTAACTGTTGTCCTAAGAGGCTAAGAACCATGATTTCAATAGGTACTATTATTACAGCTCAACTAACACTTAGACGTTGCCTTAGCTAGGAATAATGCCATGTACGGCAATACTTTTCTCCCCCTTCTATCCTTTTACATAATTGCATATGATTCAATTGTTGTTCGCTCCACCATCTGTATAAAATGTCGTGGACACACATAAATACGAACACGTTAACTGAGCATGTAACTACAAAATGACCAAAAGTGGGAAGGGAGTGCCACATGAAAAAAAAACATTTGGAATTTGTATAGATAATTATGTATAATGACTCACAACTTTGGCTCGTACGAGTTGCGTCAAGGCGGAGTTTCATGATGGTACAGCTACATCAACATGCCAAGCACACGTGATTGCTGTAACTGATCTTGGCTTTCTTGGACACATGATTCATTTTTCATCATTTTTATCGTTAGGCTTTCACGTAGTTGCTGTAACTGATCTTGTATTCGGTATCATATTCAAATTCAAAGCGTAAGTTACGCCAATATTGTTACTGATCTTGTATATATAGAAGGTGAAGGGAAAATACACATAAAATGAGATGTTACTACTGATTCGATACGATCAATTATTGCATCATAAATTTCTAACTACGACTCATGAAAAATATACATGACCAGCAGACCCTATTGGAATCCACCAGCTAAATTTTAGCTGGCTAAACTTAGCCGTGGTGAATCCAAACAATTTACAACTAAACCCAGCTAAAGGCCTCCCAACTAATAAGAGCCAGCTAATCTAATTAGTCATTCCAACCTAGCTAATGGCAGCTAAAATTGGTGAACGACAAAATCACCCTTATGCCTTTTTTGATCGGCACGCTAGGACCACTCGGGACCACATGATTTTTCCCTTCGCCTCTACGACCTGCTTCATCGCATCAGCTTCACCATGCAATCTCCAGTCTGCAAACACCACCGCCTCCCATACATCCTCTTCCTCATGCTCCTATCCCTAGCCTTCCGTCGCCACCTCCCCTTCCCCTAGACATGCCCTGGTTCCTCGACAGCAGTGACAAGTTCCTTTGACGCCTCACAATCACCGACATCACCAAGGACCAACAGTGCCCCTACCATTGTGCTACTTCGACGCGTTGGCCAGCATCACAACGGGCGGCCTCGGCTAGGATCCGCCACCTTGGTGGGACACCAACACAGGCCATAGCCTCCTCAGACGTTTCCCTTACTAGAACAACACCACTTCGGCCAAATCCTGAAGATGTGTGTCTCCTACCTGCCATGGCCGACTTCCTCGCCCTTTTCCTCGGCCTCTTGGCGCATCCCGACCTACGCCATTGTCACGAACAATAGCATCCTCAACCTATGAAGCTATGGTGGTGTGTGGATGGGGCGCTGTTGTCAGGAACAATAGCAGCCTCGACATATGAAGCTATGGTGGTGTGGTTGGGGCACGCGGATGGCTTTGAGGTAGACGCGACAGAGGCAACAATGGGTATGAAGAAAGAAAAAAGGGACAATATAATTCAATATTCATCCATTATCTAGAGGATCCAAACAGTCCCGGCTAAACTTTAGGTCTATTTGGATTAGTTGTTAAACATCCAAACAGTCTAGCTAAAAGACTAGTTAAAGTTTACCTGTGTTTAACTAGTTCAACCCGGCTACAGCCAGCTAAAATTTAGCTGAGTCTATTAGCTAAAGTATCCAAACACAACAGCTAAAGTTTAGCTAGCTAATGTTTTAAATTTTAGCAAACTAACTTTAGTTGGGTGCATCTAAATAGCCGTTTATTTGAATCCACTAGCTAAATTTTAGCCGAGCCGTTTAGATCCCTAACAACTAAATTTGGTCGGCTAAAGTTTAGCAGCGTTTAGCTTCTTTCAGCCCAGCTAAAGTAAAGCTAAGTCTATTAGCTGAAGAATCATCCGCGTCTACAAGCAGCTGGGTACAGCCGCAGAGTATAGCTAGCAAGCTTTCCTCCCTAAAACAAGCCGATAGATATCCAAAAGGACTAGTTAAAACACCAGCTAAAGTTTAGCTGAGTTTAGGTGTTTCAATCCAGCTAAACTTTAGTTGAGAGAAGTTTTAGCTGGCTAAAGTTTGACTCTCAAAATTTAGTTGAGTGGCTAAAGCTTAGGTGAGGTGGATGTAACGTGTACCACAGCAGCTGGGTACAGTTCGAAGAGTACAGCTAGCAAGTTCTCCCTAAAACAAAGAGAGCACGAGCGAGAGGCAAAGGCAGCATGGGAGGGGAGGAGAGAAAAGAAACCGATCATCAAACGGGGAAAAAAATAAAGGGAAACTGAGAAAGGTAATAGGACAAAGGACACTCGAGTGAAGCGCACCTACCTACCAAATCCAGGCAGCGCGCGCTCCACCCGCTCTTTCTTCGTCCCCCACACCTCTTCTCTCTCCCTGCGGCTTTGCAGCCAACCAACCACTCGCGCGGGCCCCACCCTCATCACACCACACCAACTCGGTCAAATGCATGCCGCTCGGGGCCATGGCTCACAGGGAGGGATCCATCCGGGTCAATAGGGCCCCCCCTCCCCTCACCGGCTCACCTCCACCCCTCCTCGTATAAAACCAACCACCACTCCCCTCCCTCCCAGGCTCCCCTGCCTTGTTCGTCTGTCTGTCGTTCACGAAAGCCTCGCGCGCCGGCCGCTCGCTGCCTGCCTGCAGCACAGAGCACACCACGCCACGCCACCGGCGGCGCGCACTGACGCATCCCACTCGGCGGCAGCGAGGTCGTCGTCGTCGTCGTCTCTGCCGGTGCCGAGGGGCGGGGACGGCCGGCATGGGAGGTCCCGTGCTGCGAGCAGGCGCACACCAACAAGGGCGCGTGGACCAAGGAGGAGGACCAGCGCCTCATCGCCTACATCAAGGCCCACGGCGAGGGCTGCTGGAGATCGCTCCCAAAAGCCGCAGGTGCGTACGATGCGGATCATCAAGTTAGATATATTTTTTTTGCTTGTTGATTAAACGATGAAGGGAGACTGGGATTTTACTCACTCACGCGGAGGCGGACGGCCGGCCGGCGGCTGTGATTGCAGGGCTGCTGCGGTGCGGGAAGAGCTGCCGGCTCCGGTGGATCAACTACCTGCGCCCGGACCTCAAGCGCGGCAACTTCACGGAGGAGGAGGACGAGCTCATCATCAAGTTCCACGAGCTCTTCGGCAACAAGTAAGCTGCCCATGCCAATCAATAAACAAACTAAGATAAAAGAAGAAAGAACTGGGGGGGCATTTGAAAGAACTGTCCCTGATCGATTGTGTATGTGTGTGTACGCATAAATGGCTACGCAGGTGGTCGCTCATCGCCGGGAGGCTGCCGGGCAGGACGGACAACGAGATCAAGAACTACTGGAACACGCACATCAAGCGGAAGCTCCTGGCCCGCGGCATGGACCCGCAGACGCACCGCCCGCTCGCCGCCGGCGCCGGCGCCGCCGTCAGTGTGCCCGCGGGGCAGCAGCATTACCAGCTGGAGCCGCAGAAGCGGGCAGCCACCGGCGGCGGCGGCGTTGGCCCGGTCCATCCGCAGCAGCAGCAGGACCGTTTCGACGTCGTCACCTCGGCCTCGCCGGAGGCCTGCAGCCGGAGCAGCGACGACGAGCCGCGGTCGTCCACGCCGACGCCGACACCGCCGCCGCCGCGGCGCCACCTCGACATCGACCTCAACCTGTCCATCAGCCTCGCGGCCTACCAGCCGCCGGAGGAAACCGGCAGCATCCAACAGGAGAATGATTCGGTGGCGGCGGCGGGCGGCATCACCACCAATGCGACGACGGCGGTGTGCCTGTGCCTCAACAGCCTCGGGTACCGGCCGGACGTCGAGTGCGTCTGCGGCGGCAACGGCGGCGGTGGCTCGTCTCACCAGCTATGGGCTCGGAATTTTTTACAGGCGGCGGCGCCCTGCTACAGAGGCCAATAGTGTTAGTAGTAAGAGTGATCAGTGAGGCAGTGACATAAGTAAGTGGGACTGTGGGAGAAGGTTATTACTTATTACTGAGGGAGGGAGGGAGGGGGGCAGAGCAGATTTAGTTTACTACTACTATACTACTAGTAAAAGCTACACATGCTTAGTAGGCTTTAGCAGCTCTTTCTTCTCTTTGTAAAACATGATGCATCATGTCATGGGTTATGAGGAGGAGATGTGCATGCTCTCGTCTTTGTCGTTTCTGGTTCTGGTGGCCTCGGACAAAGTGATCACGCCAACAAATCATCTTGGCCTCGGACAAACATGATACTAGTACTCCCTCCGTCCGTAAATACTTGTCGCTGCGCTTCCCGAGACACAAATGTCGATAATTTTAATAAATAATAAATATTATCGATTAGTATCATAATTAGTATCATCAGAAAGATCTTTTAATCTAGTTTTTTAACAAAATTATTTAAAGATATAAATATTATATATATTTTATATAAATTAAATTAAACTTTGTGGCACGCATCCCACGGTGACATCTAAATAGGGACGGAGGGAGTACTTTGGTAGCAGCGGCAGCATGAATGGAATCAGTTCATGGACTTGCAGGTGTGCTACTGCTTACCTACCAGCTTCCGTCTTTAAAACTGGACATGCAGTAGGTTCTCCCATATTTCTTTTTTAGTTTTAACTCTCAAGTGAGAATACTCATACTCCAGGTGTATTCATGATCTTTCATCAGCTAGAGTAGATGAGCTTGAGTCCAGCCATATCCATGACATCTACCATCTACTAGGAGCGACAAGGAACAGTAGTAGTACAAAGAGCTTGCAAGCAAAACGCATCAGTGGTCATGGGCTCTGCCTTCCTGAGGCTGAGAGAGAAGAGATGCTGGAAGTGGAAGTAGTGAATGGGGCTTTGTGGGAAGCGCTGGTGGTTATGGACAGTTGAGGTTCCTGAATGTTTGCAGCCACATGACCACTTGGACGGTGCTCAGAAACAGAAAAGCTGGGTGCCGGTTTTTGGCTTCAAAAAAAGGTTGTCTTGTAGAGGGAGGGGAAGAAGTGGGGAGCTGGGAAGTCAGGCAGGGCCAGTTGGGAGCATGTGAGTGAGATGAGATGCCCTATTGCCTGGTTGGTTAGGTAGGTAGGTAGGTACAAGGGGCGGAAGGGATGTGAATGCAAGGGATAAAGTGCCACGGAGGAGCGGCATGGATTGGGGGCCAGGCCACGCCCCCCTTTTGTTTGGTTTCTTATTAATGACCTTAACTGGTCGGAGTGGGAGCATGAAGAGCAATTGAGCATGGGGACGGTGGTGGTGGTGGTTGGTGGTCTCATTGCTAGTTTAATCATGGGTCAGGATCGCTGCCGCTGCAGCTGCTGCTCTAAATACTAGTCTATTGGCAGGTAGTAGTAGTAGTAGAAACAGGACAGGATCCAAGCAATCTTTCAGGCTTTCGGAGCAGCAGAGCGAAAGAGGGACCGCCAGCAATGACCTTCCTCAGTTTAAACACAGCAGCTAGCAGTGGTCTGGTCTGGGTAAACTCTCTCTATTCTCTGGGTTGGGTGGTGTTGTAACGAAACCTCGTTCCTCTCAGCAGGATCTTCCAGAAAAGAGCTGTGCCTGTGCATGCATGACCCACTGTAGCGACTGCCGTTATGTGCTAATGGATACTGCAGGCCAGCCCCTCTTTCGCTTCAGAAGGATGGGAGCAGAGCAGCAAAACGTTTTTCTTTCAAGAAGACAATAAACAGTTACTTTTGTGTGGTAAAGAGCATGAGAGGGCAACACATAATTGATACTACCAGCACATAATCAAGTAAAGGGAGAGTTGAAATAATGCAGTAAAACTTCCATTAAGAAAATAAAAGAAATTGGATGTTACTGTTCTACACAATCATGCTAATAATTGGAGCTAAAGATTATGTTCTTTGGCCTATCATATCTCGGATCGAACGAAAGGTGAGACCTGTTAGTAAATTATTACGAGTGCCGGCCGCAGCAAAGGTAAAATTCTTGGACATTTGTTTTTCCTTATATGACGCAACATGATTCTCTACTTATCTTGTAATATAAGCAAGGAACCATCAGTTAAAAACACTGGTGTTAATTCTTCCTTACGTAGCTGCCAAATGTCACTCTACCCACATTTTTCAAGATTCGCGAGATTTAAATCCCTTGGTGACAAAACAGGAGCAGGTAGTAGGAGAGAATTCTTTGCTACGAAACCACTAGTCTGGTAATATACTATGCAGTGCTCTGTTTTTTTTATGTGAAAAAAATGCAGTGCTCTGATTCTATAAAGTTGTTTTTTATGTATATACGCACTCCAGATACGATTTGTTGGCATTTAGAAGAAAGGAAATGAACTATTTTATTACATTTACATTTGTCCTAAACGTCAACTAATGTTGACTAGAGGGGTTAGGATGATGTTAGTAATAAGAGAGATCACAGCACTAATAAACTTAGCATTCAAGTTGATGCATACCAAATTACCAATTGGGTTATTAATATTAGTAACAAATCACTGGATAGATCGGATGAATGAGGAAGTCACATATATGTATTAATTCGGCAAATCAACATGTCCTGTGAGATACACATACCTCATTTTTTTCTCCAGGTGTAGTAGCCAGTATGAAGCTGTGATATTACAAAGGACAACTGAAACAAGTACAGTAACTGCCAAAATTAGTGTTCACCCAGAGCAGAATAAATTATGCAGCAGTCAGTATCATAAGTACATGGATGACAGATCTCATCACATCTGCACCGTGTAGGAATGCACGTGACACCTGTGTACTGAAGGACTCTCCCGTGGTTTTCCTTGCGAAAACTATTCCCTCCTGAGATCTCAATGATCCTTCTGTATACAAGTTATTATATCATTTGATTGAAGGCACATACATGATACTGGATCTCCCTAACATCTCTAAATGGGAGCAATTTAAAATTGGGACACCCAGTCAAGAAGTTGTTGCTACAAGAAAGTATGTTCACTTGAACAATGCCAAAGCTAGACGTTGACTTCATCAGACACACACAAAATACTTCTGTGGAAAAAAAACAAAGAACTGGCTCATCTTGTCTAGTCAAATCACATGCCCTTATAGCCAACAGAGAGCGAGTCCGGTAGCAACATATGGCAAGTATATCTACAGATTTCTCAAGACATGTCTAAAAATTTATATATTTTGAACTGACAGCTGCTAACCGGGTGGACTTTTGAGCGATCCAATAATTATCTTGGCTTGGGTTTAAAAGTTGTCCAGTTCTTGAAAAGAAATTTTCCTGGCAGGAAAGAACCATGCCAGTGACATGAAACTTCCACCCATATTGCTTCCATTCATGCATAAGATTGCTGATTCACTACTGTAAGTGTACAATGACCTGTGATCTACTGACAAGATGAAATATTTTACAGGTTGGCCGGCACCCGGCAGGACCCTAATGCAAAACTTTCTAACGAGCAGTGACCACGGAGGAGCAAAATGCAAATGCGAAAAGAAAGAGGAAAATAAAATAAAAAGTGGAAAGGAATCTCTGTGACTGCAAAAGTTCCTTCCGATTTGACCACCTGATCAGCGCATGCTAGCAGTGGCGCAAATATATTCTTAGACCCCTCAACAATCACCAAAAAAGGACACGAATGACAAAACAATTGCACCCACGTATGAAGCATTATTCCCTTTTTTTCCCCTTGTGCTGACCCCCAGTCACAGTGGCTCAACCAAGTGTGGACCTCCATCCATCCATCATATTCTTAGCCGATGAGGATTCACTATGTCCCTCCTGGATAGGCGCGAATTTAAACCACAATGTCCTACGCCTATGAGAATGCAGAAGTACCTATGGCACTTGAATCATTCCAGATCAGACGATCCGACGATCGCGGTCACGTTTATAGTCGTCCCTTCTGAATTTGCATCGATCTGCCTTGTCGACCACTCAAAATGATCACAATCAACTCACTTGCAAAAAAGAAGAAAAAGAATTCCGAATCTTCCTGGCCGGTGCGCAGAATACCACCAGCACCAGGCCAACTTGGTCGGAGATGAACTGTAGTAGCAATGGATGGACAGGGAGAGGGCGGGAATGGAATAAGCGCTAAGGTTTTCAAGGGTGGTAGTTGGTAGTTGGTAGGCCACATGACATCACCCCCAAAAGACAGCAGCAGCCACAGCACCATTGCAGAATCCCCGGCCTGTGCTCCTGCGTGCACCCTCAATTGCCAATTGCTCACATCTCACCTCAACCATCCTTTTCAAGCATCATCTTCCAATGGCTCAGCGAGTTTTTTTTTTGGGGGTATTAATTTGGGAAAAGCGCTCTCTGTTGTTGCTGGGGCTCACCTTCTAGAAGCCCAAGTGAGGTGACCCCATCATCCCACCCCCAATCACTGACTTCCCAAGAGTGGTCAGGGGATGCAGCATCTGTTTGCGAGCTATCTCTATCAGTGATCTACTAGCTGAGCGGAAATGGATGCGAAAAGGCAGCTGATATTGCGGGTCACCTATTTTTTTTCAGAAAAAAGGGACCAGCTGCTACAGTCCAGGGAAAGTTGAAAGTGATATCAGCCGGCCGTTTCATCATAGTCTTAATTAGCTGAAGCAACAAAAATCCAACACCCTATCGATTACTAACTTTAGTGGAACTCCATATGCAACCTTTTCTGTTAAGCTACACGGTTTCGGATCACCCCCTGGCCCGCCCAACGTTTGTTAAATGGTCAGGATCGAGGTCGCTAAACCTTGGTGCACATCATCTAAGATCTTGTCACCCACAACTCGTGGTATGATATCCAGTGAATTGTAACTGTTGGCGACTATGCTGGTCTTTTTGTTTGAGAATAAAAGCAATCTTATCTTCCTGCCTAACCATCCAAACATCACATGCTCGATCTCACTTAAGAGCTTGGTCATCTTGCCCATGTATCTAAATGAGTGTGCTGTGTACACACCTGGTTTTGTAGAAGACACCATGTGTGCTTCGAGTATGTGCAGACAGTCCAGCAACATGGATACATCCGAACATATTGGCATATGTAACCTGCAAAGATCACATGTAAACAATAAAGTTTTTTTAACAAAATATAAACCATAAAGTTGTGATTACATAAATAGTCTTGTTCAGTCTGTCACTTTCTTAAAGGTAGCTTGGAAGTTGAAAAATTTCTAAAAAAATACCTTACAGCAGCTTTCCAAGACTATGGACGAAGTAAATGAAATAGTAATAGCTACGGGTATTATGAAGTCATGATTCTTCATTCAAGCTGTTCAGGACCATTCATTGGACTCATGTATGTTTCTGAAAAAAGCAACCACGGAAAGTGCCGGATCATACATAATACAGGTCACAGTAATCTGCATAGCAAGGAAGGCCCAACAAAAATGCTAAGATTAAGACATCATAAACCCTTTTGCACTACCTCCAAATCACATCAAGAATATATCAGGTGCACTTATCTTTGCAAAAAGAAACAAAAGGAAGTGCGTGAGCTTAAGGATTCTGCTGAAAACAGTTCAGTGATAAAAATGCATATCTAGTCGTCCGAATACTTATTGCAAAAATAACTCTAATCTATCCACACATATTCTTGTCTGCTGACAGCAACGCCACCAACCCATTGCGGTTGATCTTAGCTTTACACTTTTTGATCTAGTGGCCCCTGCAATGAAGACTTGTCACCGTGACCTCCATTTGTGTTAACAGAATAGTGTATGCCATGATGTATTGCCACCAGTAGAGTGTAACAACTAAAAGGTTACTTTTTCTGCAACTGTTGACTGTTGAGCTAGTAGTCTTGCAACAAAAGGTAGCTTCAATGAACTAGTACTGCAGTTAAAGCAGCAGAACATGTAAAGAAGAAGGCAGTACATTGAGCACATGTGCAGCAAGTTGTTTTCTTCTAAAGTCAAAATGCAACTTTATTCATCCCCCGCTCTAAAGACCTGGCATAGGTACTCCATTATGGAGCACCAGAACCACTGGTGAGATTCTCCCCAATCGACAAGGCAAAATGCGCAGCTGGTTTGACTGCATGCCAAATTGCTTCTCAATCTTTTTCCGACATTCAGCACACATGACATGAACGGAGCAGATAATGCAGAACTACCTTTTCCAGATGAAAATGAAAGTCACAAAAGCTTTTGGATAAATATGCTTTCCAAAGGAAAAGAGAAGAAAAGATGTAAAGATGTTTTGACATTCATTCTACTTAGGATGAGTTAGGTCTAGTGAAGGTTCTACCTCTGACTATGAGAAGGACTCCACAAAACAAAACATAAAAAAGAAAGAAAGAAAAATAAAGTGGGTGGGATATTGTGGATGCATGCGGATATGATGCCAAGCCTGGATAGCTTTACCTAACACCACCGTTTCAGCAACTGAAAGATGGTGTAAGTGATTTGTCAGTAATATCAATGATAACAAGTGCAATGACCCCTTCTAGAACGAGGTAGGTCAGTAGCAAAACGTACTTCAAATCTTTGTCATTGCATCAGAACCAGCACCTAACAAGAGAAGTGAGTAAAAAGATACTGCAACATCCAGCACACCCACCAGGCCACTCCAGTTGATAAAGGCGTGAAGATATGGTAGGCTCGATGGATTGGAAACTTCTATAAATCTTTGTCATTTCATCACTCAGGCGGCTACGCCACCTAACATGCAGATAACAAGAGGTATTCTTTCATATTTTCTGGAATGACATCACTACTAGAACTTCTGGTGATAATTCATTGAACCACTGTCCCTGTCCAACTCCCATTTCCAGGAGATAGTCAAAAACATTTTAGGAAAAAACAAACTTATCCGTTCCATTTTTGTTCCATTTTCAAGCATGCCATCTAATGAATTAATATAGTCATTCATGTCCTCTAGTAAATCATGATAATGCAAGAGAAAGCAAAAAGATCTACAGCATGTAAGATATAGCGTAACTTGTGCTGGTGAGCAAACTAACAAACCTGTATAGCGTATTGGCATTATTCAGAAGAAGAGCTTATTTCCCTGCTTGAGGATTCAGAATAGGCCTTTACTGTGAGTGATTTATGAATTTGGCAATTTGGCATGTTAATGCAAAACAAAAGTGTAGTCAGAGATAAATGCTTAAAAATGGAAAAAAAATAAACTCAATAATACTGATCAGCTGCAGAAAGGTGATGCCATGTGTAGCTAAAGGAAAGTAAACAGATTTCCAAGAACTGTATCATCTGAAGATGTCATCCTATGAACAAGCATGATTTTGATGATAAGTCTTAAACAACAAGATATAGCTTCTGTTTCCTTATTCATGACACAAGCTAAATCATTACATGGGATAAGCTTGAACGCATGGAGCACTTGGCTAAATGTTTAGAATAGAAATATACTCAATTCCTGAATGGGCTTGGTGGCCGGTTAATGGAAAGTGCATTGACATGGACCAAATTGTTGCTTAAGCATTTAGAGGGAAGCAATTATTAAAAAGGCCAGTATTGGGCCATGGGCCTGAAATCTATAGCATCATTTGATCATATAATAGCAGAAGAGCAAAAATATTTTTTTTTTTTTAAAAAAAATGACCAGATCTGTTGGATTCGAAAAAACATCAGTGTTGTGAATGAATATAAACAAATCATTTGAATACATATAATACAAATTTCAAACCAAGAATAACATACTGGAGTGCATTGAGGGGAGAACGGTCATCTACATTCACATATATATTTGGTTGATTGCATACCAGAACCAAAACTGCCTTAGCAACAGTTCTTATGTAAGCAGATGACTTATCTTGAGCCCAATACTCCAATGCCCACCAGTGATTGCCAATACATGTTGTTATTGATACATTTCTGTTTGTGGCTGCAAAATTAATTGACTGGTCCAACCTTGAGCATTGCTGATATCTGCACATGCACAGTACCTATGTTAGAGTTACAACAACATGATTGATTGAATTACACGTAGAATCAAACTGCAAATTATATTATTTTGTTCTGAAGTGTTCTCATCCTTTGTTCTTCTTATCTTAATATAACAACACACAACTCTTATTCCTGTTTGATATATAGTTGATTTTTCTTTTAAAAAAATCATGCTAAGATTTATTTCATCGTTTTGAGAATAAAAGGTTTATGTTGAATCAAATCTGATGGTTTGAATATAAACTTTTCGTCTAGTTCAGGACAAGCAGAACTACTGGTAGAATAGAAACCAGGTCAGCTAGAAAAACATCGCATGGATCAAGCCTCTGTGAATATCCTGTTGTTATAAAAAATCTAAATACTGCTTAAAAGGAAATCCCATTTAGGGCCTGCTTGGAATGCAGGAGCTTCAGAAGTAACAATTGAACTCGCCATATGCTTTGTCTCTCCAAATATGCAACCTTCACTGGATTCATTTCAAACAATGGAAAATAGAAAGGGTGAGGCTTCTAGTTGCCTTTGTTTGCCTGACGAATATTACAGAGCACATTTTTGTTGCATCCTAAAACAAATCTCAATAACTTGTCCACAGCAGTCCGTCCATACCATATCTTGCAGTCCTACAAAGCTCGTAGGAACTATATCCAGATCTTCACTCTCTATACTACTTCGTGGCAGAATACATCATTTACATTAGCATTTGCAGGTATATCAATATCATCTCGTGGCTTGGGTAACTAAACCATGCCAGAAAGTAGAAAAATGCGTACCAAGGGAAAAACAATGTATTGGGCTGGTGGGGCATTGGGCTGATAGTCAGTATCACTAGTGCAGCTTTCCATGGTTCCATGGTTCATGCATGGTTGAAACCAGACTGGGGTTCCTAATACAGGCCATCTGATCGCAGGATCAGGCAGCTGAGGTCATGATTAGGCAGAAATTCACAAATATTAATGAGGACCATTAAATTGAGCTTCAGTCTCAACTCACAACAGGTGGTGCCGTGCGAGCATCACTAGTCTCTGAATGACCCGAACCCTTCATCAGTAAAAGAACACACGCTCAAGAGCTGCTGGCTAGTGCACCGTACAGTACATGATTTATTTATTTTATTTTATTTTATTTGTAGACTGTAGTAATTTTGTACTCAGTATTGCTCAAGGAGAAACCCCCCCAACCGATTCCTCGATTGATCCGTTCGTCCACAAGTTCCACAGACCAAATTCACCCCAAACCAACAATTTGTCCCCACGGAAACTGAATCTATCATCACCTTAATGGCAGCAACGGCTAGCACTGGCGCGCATAAATAAACTAACCCTAGACGAAATGGGAACAACTCTGCGGGGAGCACGAGCGCCTCACCTAGTAGCAGCTAGGGGTAGTGGATGCGTCGTCGGAGGCGCCCGCCGCGTCCGGACGGCGGCGGCTCCCACGCGCGTCCCTGCCCCGCCGGCGGCGAGACGGCGCGATCCGGCCTCTCCGCGGCCGCGGCCGCTCCGGTGGCGAGCCCCGCGAGTTGGAGGATTTTCAAATGGGAACGGAGTTTTCTGCGTGGTGTTTGGGACTCGCAAATGGGAGCGGAGTCCTCAAGCGATGGTAGCGCGCGAACAACGCGCTAGGGGGTTTGGGTTTTTGCGGTGCCAGGGTGGTTTTGGGGGTTTTGCTTTTGCGTTTGCAAGCATGTCCGTATACAAACGGCTCTTCAGTCGGACTTTTTTTTTTTTTTTTCTAAGAAGCTAAAAATATTCGTCTTCCACATTCAACGTGTTTTACTGAAATATATTTATTATTACTCCATCCATACTAAACATAATACGTTTTTATATGCACTCTATTTTAGTAAGCAATGCAATGCATTGAGAAAAGGCTTACAAACTTCGGTAAAAAAAAAAAAAGGCTTACAATTTACAACGAATTACGTAAAAATCATGACAGATGCCAATAGCCAAATACGCGATATGTTGACCCTGCAGAAGATCTTTTATGCATCAAACTGTTAAAGTAGATTATTGATGCATAAAAGGAGTTAAGTTATGGTCATAAAGGGATCTTTTATGTACTACTTCTCGTAAACTTTTTTCTTTTTGACAACATACTTCTCGTAAAACTTATTTCACTGTGACTTGTACTACTATCATCGATCACTTTAGATCGTCTAAAATTTTATATTTGCACACCTCTCCACATTATGTTTTAAAGAGCGCTTGGACCTTAAGCTCTTTAGCACAAGATTTTGAGCCCCGCATGTTTACTATTTCATCATCAAGATATCAATCGTATTCTACAATATTACCATCTATAGAGTGCAAAAAAGACTATCAATAGATGATATAAGATCTAATGAGATCAATTAGTCGCGGGATTATTCAAAAAATAGATGTTATATTCTTTTTCTAAATACACTAAATATAAGGTTGACTCATGAGTAAACGATTTGTATTTTGTAGATAGATGCGGTAAAAAATCATTATAGTTTCTTAATGTACAATTATATGAATTATACATGATGAAAGTATTTCTTGTAGAGAATTTTAAATCATAACTTTATATCATTAACTCCTATAATTTTATAAAAAATACATAGTAAAAGATACGAATGCCTATCTTAGAGTATCTTGAAGAGACTAGCCAAAAAAACTAGCAAAATTTACTGATTTAGCTACTCTCTAAAATAGATTTAACAAAAAAAAAAATACTAAAGTACTTTAATAGACTATGTAAAAAATTAACTAGTGAGATAGACTTCAAAAATAAAGAGCGAAAAGAGGTGTGATAAAGAGCTATTAAATTTGGAGAGTCATTTACAGAGTTTGTTGGAGATGTTTTTTTCATAATAATATTTAAATTTATCTATAAAAAATGATTCTGCTAATCTTTTGGAGATCCTTTTATAATTATAATATAGTAATAAAATTATAATAATGCGACATTACAAAAAATGAAACAGTACCAAGCTCTTCACTATTTCGACGTACCTTCAGCGCACAGGAAAAAGGGGTAATAAACGATGTTGTCGTTGTCATGATTTTTGTCACGTTTGCCTGTTTTCATAGCTTAACATTTTCTCGATAAAAAACAGTAGCACACCATTTCACAAAGGTTTTTTTTTTTTTTTTTTCGATTCCATTTCACAAAAAGGGCTTGTGCGCAAAATGACGGCCTCTCTCTCTCTCTCTCTCTCTGCCTACCTTCTCCGTATGAGGCAGCTCGTGCTCGCCCGAGACTGAGCGACGCCCCCGCCTCCCTGCGCGCAGATCTCGCCGCCGACGAGATGCTCCGCCGCGGCGTGCTCCTCCGCGCGGCCATCATCCTCCCGCCGCCGCGCGCTCGCCCCTCGCGTACGCCTCGGAGGCCGACCACAAGGTGCCCCCTTTCATCCCAACCCTAGATCTTCCCTTGGCTGGATCCGTCGAGCCGCCGCGCCGGATCTGGGTGCGGCGCCGCGCGCGCCGCTGGGGGGACTGCTTGCTTAGTACGAGGGGGCGGGCGGCTTTGGTCTGTAGCTCCGTGGTGCCAAATTCCGGGGGCGTTTACTGGTTTGGAGCTATGACGAGCGAGATATCGGTTCGAGAGCTGTTTTGGGAAGCTGGTTGTTTTGATCCTGGTTGCTGTGGGGCTGTGGGCAAGGAATTGTGACAGCCGCATTCAGACAAAAGTTTGTTCCTTTTTTGTTTGCATGCAACTTTCTGTTAGTGTTAACATTCTCGTGGAGAAACAGCTGGTTCTAGTTGCGTCATTGTAGGCCTCGCGTATAAGTTTAAATAGATATATACACAGGGCACATCTCTTCGCTTACAATTGCAACCATGTTTTCTTGGTCTTCCATTCATAATGTTATAGATGGTTTAGGTAATGTTTATGAAAGGGTACAATGCATGCATATAATCGTGGCCTTACAGTTGCAGTTAGCTATCATGGGATTAGCAGCACGGTGGCAGGTCCTTGCAGCAATGTCCTGGGGGTAGCAGTTTCATTTTGGACACTTTTAGTTTCATGCTGAGTGTAACTGCATTCAGACCTGTCAGAATAATTACTTCTTGTTGTCTTTTGTAAGTTGTTACTCTGTGATCTTGATGCCATTAGACAGAAGCTTGTGATATAGTAAGGTAAAACATTTATATATGTGAATTAGGAAAGTCCTAGTTTGACTGCTTACCCTTTTATTTCTTATATATTATTAGAAGGTTGCTCTGTGTTGAGTCCATGAAATATCTACGTCTCTGATGATTAGTGATTAGAAAATTGAATCCCGGGGCTTAAGAAATATTAGAGCTCTTTTTTTCCTGATATGGTTGGGGCTGTTTCAAATTAAACATTTAATGCTCATTATCGCTATGCTTCTCTAAATTTTGCACTATTACACTTGATGCTACAATATCCTGAGAACATTTTTTCCTACAACCAGAACCAGCTTAAATGTTGCTGACTTTTCAAAATTTACCTGCACTGAATTTAACTATGATGAGAATGGCTTCATCTACTAAAGCATTGCAGCTTCTAATTCTTCTTCTTATGTGCAGTATAAAACAGAGGAACCTGTTAAGCTATGGGTAAACAAGGTCGGGCCTTACAATAACCCTCAAGAAACTTACAACTATTACAGCCTCCCATTTTGTCAACCATCGGAAAACCCAGCACATAAATGGGGTGGTCTCGGAGAGGTCCTTGGTGGAAATGAGCTGATTGATAGTCAGATCGATATAAAGTTCATAAGTATGCTTGCCTTATCTGGACATCCTCCTGAAGTTTGTTTCTTGGACCGTGCATTGATGCATGTTCGTTCCTGTGACTGAATTGGTTTATTTAATTGTCTTTTCATTTGAATGTTTCTTTTGTTTTAGAAAATGTGGACAAGGGGGCCATTTGCACAATTGAACTTGATGCTCAAAAGGTTCAGCAATTTGCTAATGCCATTGAAAACTCATATTGGTTTGAGCTTTTCATAGGTATGGAAAATCCTCATTAATTTTATTCTGATTCACATTTTTTGTATCTTGTTTCTGACATTCTTTGTGTCCACATTTTGCTCCAATGCTTACCATGGTTCAATAACATAGATGATCTGCCATTGTGGGGTAGGTGCCTGTCCATTTCTGTTGCACAAATACTTTCTATTTTGAAATAATAATGGATCCAGTTACCCTCTGAGCAGGTTTTGTTGGGGAGACTGACAAAAACAATGAGAACAAGCACTACCTTTACACTCATAAGAACATTGTTGTTAAATACAATGGTAACCGGGTAGGTGTTGTATATATAACCTTAAAAGGATTAGCTGTGACCTATATGTTGGCTAATTAAATTTCCTCTGCAGATAATTCATGTGAATCTAACGCAAGAGTCACCTAAGCTTCTTGAAGCTGGTAAAAAGTTGGATATGACTTATTCAGTAAAGTGGGTGCAAACAAATGTGGCTTTTGCACGACGTTTCGAGGTTTACTTAGACTACCCGTTCTTTGAACACCAGGTAATTCTTGCTTGCACAAGGGGCAACATGACATTTCAAAAGGACACTTTGGTCTTCTTTCCTTGGCTCTGACATAGGTGGAGATTGCTTTCTGTCTGAAGTAATTACAAGATGGCTGACTCTTTTTTCCATGTGCAGATTCATTGGTTCTCCATCTTCAATTCATTCATGATGGTTATTTTCTTGACTGGTTTAGTGTCAATGATATTGATGAGGACACTAAGAAACGATTATGCAAAATATGCTAGAGAAGATGACGATTTGGAATCACTTGTAAGTTTTGAACCTGGAATCTGTAGCGCATCAATATACTTATATATTTATCATTTTGTATGTTAACTAACTTATGTTTTTCTTTTTTTTTTGGTGTCTATTAAAGTCTAGATGAATGTTTAACCATTAGTTTTATCTATATCATATGGTATTTCTAAAACAAGAAAAATCCATTAGCTGAACATTATGAAATTATTATAGAAAAGTCCATCCGTCATTTGCATGTGAGCAATCGAATATTTCTGAAAGAAATAACAAATCCATTTGCCAAACATCAAATTGAACCATACAAGTTCCAAGTAACAATTTTTTTCTTTGGTTTGATGGATTGTTCAGGATTAAGATATGGTTTCCCTTTTTTCAGGAGCGAGATGTTAATGAGGAATCTGGGTGGAAGCTTGTCCATGGTGATGTGTTCCGGCCTCCTCGCGGCCTGATGTTTCTTTCTGCCCTTGTTGGTATTGGCACTCAGCTGTCAGCTCTCATCCTGCTTGTGATTGTGTTGGCCATTGTTGGCATGCTTTATGTTGGGTAAGCCCATAACCAACTTTCTTTGTCTCCTTTTTTCTGTCTTGGATGTGCAACATTCAGGTGTTTAATTGATGAAAGTGTTTTTCTTTGGCTAATCAATATATTTATCTGAACCTGAAAATTGTGAATAAGAATGGCTTAGCTTTCAAAGGGTGTTCTTGTTTTATGCTTAAAGTAGATCATCTCTTTCTTTAGACAAAATGATATAGTGCAATCGATATCTTTGGTAGGTTATTAGTCTCTGGTTTTGATTTATGACTGCTGTAGGATGTTTAGATATGCCTTTGGCAAAATCCCTATGTATTAACATCTGTAACAGTGCTCCATGAGATGTGATGTGCATGAGAGCAACCCAGAATTTACAACCCATCCATTATTCAGACTTGGAGAGCATGGAAAGTTCGTAACATAGAAATTACTAGAATCCTGCTTTAAGCATTATGTGAGTACACCAGTTTAATCTAGATGCAAAACTATTCTTAGAGATCAGCATATCTGCTCTATCAATCAGATATGAAGCCATCATCACGACTTCTCATGCATTGCACTTGTAGAGACTTCAATTTTATCAACAAGGATATTGTTTCACCTTGTATAAGTATGCATTAACATTTTTGCTCAAGCCCCTAACTAAAATACTTTGTTCTATTCACCAGGCGAGGAGCTATCATCACAACCTTTATTGTGTGCTATGCTCTTACATCTTTCATCTCTGGATATGTTAGTGGTGGCCTCTATTCAAGGAATGGTGGTATGATTCTGCGCTTTTTTATTCAAGTCCTCTGTCATGTTTACCAATATTATTTTGCTCCAATAAATAGATCCTTGATTTTGAAAATTTCCTGTTACCTTGCTCTCACCTCACTCAATGCATTACTTTATAACATGGCAGGCAAAAACTGGATAAAGGCTATGATCCTTACGGCATCACTTTTTCCATTCTTATGTTTCTCAATTGGATTGGTGTTAAACACTATTGCTATCTTCTACCGATCATTAGCAGCTATACCATTTGGCACAATGGTTGTCATATTTGTTCTTTGGGCTTTCATCTCCTTTCCGTTGGTGCTATTGGGGACTGTAGTTGGTAGAAATTGGAGTGGTGCTCCCAACAACCCGTGTCGTGTGAAAACGATCCCACGCCCTATTCCTGAGAAGAAGTGGTACCTTACACCTTCTGTTATTTCATTGATGGGTGGACTGCTCCCCTTCGGCAGCATCTTCATTGAGATGTACTTTGTATTCACTTCCTTCTGGAACTACAAGGTAAAGAAAAATAATATATTGGTGAATGTTCCTCTGATTGGAAGTACTTAAGTTCAACAGCATTTAGAATGATCTGCACTACTGTCTTAACTACAGCTGCAAAGTTTGTTTCTTTTAGTCTCAATGAATATCGAGTCCATCACTTGGTGCCTTGGCAGGTGTACTACGTCTATGGTTTCATGTTGCTGGTCTTTGTCATCCTCATAATAGTCACCATATGTGTCACTATTGTGGGTACTTATTTCTTGTTGAATGCTGAGAACTATCATTGGCAATGGACATCATTCTTCTCTGCTGCTTCTACCGCCTTGTATGTATATCTATACTCTATATACTATTATCATGTGAAGACAAAGATGTCAGGCTTTTTCCAGACAAGCTTCTACTTTGGTTACACCTTGATGTTCTGTCTTGGATTGGGAATACTCTGCGGTGAGTTTTCAAACTATTTTTCATTTCATTTCAACCTTACATAGGTCCTATTTTGACACCCTTTCTATGTGTATATGTAGGTGCTGTTGGATATTTGGGCTCCACCCTATTTGTGAGGAGAATCTACAGAAATATCAAATGCGACTAAACTTGGGTTGAGGCTCTTAGCATGTCTTGTCACAGTATGGTGCAGAGTAATACCTTGAGCTTCTGATTAACTTTTGAAACTACACAGGAGGTCGCTCTCCCTTCGGTTACTCTTTTCATCCTTTTTTGGCCTATCTTCCTCCATGGAAGTGGGAACTGCCCTGATAAATGTATACCTATTAGTTGGGGAGTTAGTCAGAGTACTGGAAAGTACATGTAGGTTATTTTTGTGTGGCCTCTCTTGGTCAATTGTAGGAGTACATTGATGAATACTACCACAGTGCAGATTCCAGTGGGCTAGATTTGCCCCTCTTATGAGTTGCCACATCCAGTTTCCATAGCTCCCTTGTAGTATAAGCAGGCTAATATATCGAAGTTAAGTATATGTTCTTAATGAGTTTGATTTATTTTTTGTTGTTGCACTTGAAAGGTGTTTCATTTCTAGCCTTTCCCAACTTTTTCGAGACTAAAGGGTACGAACCTTCGACGTGTTGGATAGAAACTCTCGATCTTTAGAGTCACAGCAGCATCCACTACAGCAGGAATACCTTAGCATGTTTCCACACTGAATCCTCTGGTAGCACGTTTCCCACTTCGCACTTCCGCTACCGCAACAGTACTTCAAGGAGCCATAGAATTGCCATTCATTTAATTGTCGAGATTTTGTTTTTAAAAAAAAAAAACCTCAGGTGCTGGTGTAGTGTATGACAGACAGATGTCAAGTTCATAAGATTAGTAACTATAGTGATCAACTTGCTGGGAATCACAAGTGTAGAGAAAATGGGGGAACTTCCCAACCATTTCTCATGATGTGTCACTGTCATTTTGCGTGATTGTTTTAGAACCAACTGGGGTTCTCAATGAGGTCGCTCTCGCCGAATTGACCGTCCATGTAGGATATACGCAAGAAATCCACTGTGGCAAGCAAAGATATTGTTTCTTTTGGAAGACCAGGGCATATGAGTGTATCTCAGTCAACGATGTGTTTATATGTTTCTGCTGTGGCCCACAGGAATCTTTTGTAGCCCTTGAAGATTGCTTGCAGCAGCAATCCCTGGTTTGCGCCCCCTGCCTGAGTTTATTTATTCATGAACGATGAGCTTGTACTTGCATGAAGAGCTTAAACTACTGTGGCTGATGTCATTTGGAATGTGAGACATTGTGGGCCAAAACCTCAGAACCAAGCACAAGAAATTCTCCCAAAAAAAAAAAAAAGAGCAGAGTTCACTGTTTTGTGATATTGTGGGCCAAAACTTCAAAAACAAACACAAACCTGTGTGGACGAGTCAATACAGCAAAGGCATAAGCTTGGTACTTCGATTAATAAAGTTCCTTAAATCAAAATTTTTAAACTTTGACACAATTTAAAAAACATCAAAATTTACACCAAATGATTATAGATTATAGAATATATTTTTCGTAACATGCTTATTTTATCTTATAGATGTTATTACTCTTTCTTGTAATTACTCAGTTATAATAGTTTGTCTTACACAAATTGTAGTAATTGATTTATTTGGGAAGGGATAGAGTACCAAAATAATGTGCCTAGGAATTCGATGTCAAACAGAGCTGGGCAAATATCATCGTCAGATTGTACCGGGAGCAAACGTCACAACGCGAAATGATGCATGCATGCTTACACCACACACTGACGCACACACACACACGGGCACGGACAAGCGTAGACTGTAGACCAATCGGTGGTGACCTGGTCACGAATCAACTTGATTTAGCATTTCACAACTGAGCACCAGATTCGGATTAAATTTCCTTGCTTTTATATAATCATCAGTTGGGTTTCTTGGTTCAGCTATATCTTCCTTTCAATTCGCCTATTGTCGTCATCGCCATTTCTTGGTACAAAGCATACAACTATGCTTGTCTCGCCATCGCAGACATATGATTAGCCAATGGGTTACGATTACAAGATCAATTTGCACCAGAAAATGATACCCTCCTTAATCAGGCTACGAACCCTAACTGCAGCATGACGTAGGGTTGACTCGGAACCGGAAGCCATGGCCAGACGACTCCAGAGCGTAGACTCTGCAAGTCTGCAACATTCTAGTACATTTCCCCATGCAGAAGCAGGTGACATTCGACATCAGACCAAACGCTTCGAGCTCGACGCTACAGCATGAAGCTGGTGGTCGAGGTCGTCGGCGCGCACGACCTGCCGGCGAGGCGCGGCGGCGGCGGCAGCGGCGTGACGCCGTTCGTGCAGGTGGCGTTCGGCGGGCAGCGCCACGCGACGGGCGTGAGGCCGGCCGGCGAGGCCAACCCGACGTGGAACGAGACGCTCGTGTTCGTCGTCGACGCGACGATCGCCGGCCGCGACCGCGATCGCCGCGGCGGCGGCGGCGGCGGCCGGCTCGCGGACCGTTCCATCGACGTCGGGGTGTACCACCGGCGCGCCTCGGGCCGCAAGAGCTGCCTCGGCCGCGTCCGCCTGTTCGGCGCGGCCGTCGCGCCCGCCGCCGAGGAGGCCGTCCTCCTGCGCTGCCCGCTCGACAAGCCCAGCTTCTTCGCCCGCGCGCGCGGCGAGGTCGCGCTCCGGCTCTACCTGGCGCCGTACGGGACGCCGGCGGCGGCCACTCCCACCGCCGCCGCCGCCGCGCGGGCGGGGAATGCGTACTCTACCACGTATGCCACGACGGTCAACGACAACGCCTCCATGGCCGGCGGCCCAGAGACGGTCGTCGGAGGCGCGAGCACGCAGTCGTCCCCTGCAATGGTGATCAAGAGGAAAAAAACAAGAGGAAAGAACCGGTGCAAGAGCCGCCGCCGCCGCCGCCGCCGCCGCCGGTGCATGTCTTCAACTCCATCCCCACGCAGTCCAGCACGGGGTCACTGATCTTCCCCGCCACCGCCGCCGCCGCCGCCGCCGCCGCAGCCATGTCCATGCCACCGCCGACCGCAGCCCCAAATGCCACCACCAAGAAGAAGGCGGCGGCGGCGCCTGCCACCGGCGACGACGCCAAGGCGGCGGAGTACCTCATGGTGGACAAGCTGGAGTTCCTCTACGTCAACGTCGTGGGCGCCAGGGGCCTCTCCGGCACGGACCTCACGCTGGGCATCGACCCGTACGTGGAGGTCCGCGTGGGCAACTACTCGGCGGTGACACGTCACCTCGTCGGAAACCACGAGCCCGAGTGGAACCAGGTGTTCGCCTTCTCCAAGGACCAGCTGCAGGCGGACGCCGTGGAGGTGATCGTCAAGGACAAGAACCTCATCGTCTGGGACAGCGTCGTCGGCAGAGCTTCCCTGAGCATCACCGAGCTCCCGAGCTTGGCTCCTCCCAACCGCCCCCTGGCGCCGCAATGGTACGCGCTCAAGGGCGCCAGGGGCCAGTGGACCGGCGGCGAGGTCATGGTCGCCGCCTGGAAGGGGTCGCAGTCCGACGAGGCCTTCGCCGGCGCGCTGCACGCCGACGCGCACGACCTGGCTCCGGCCGCCGTCGCCGCCACCCAGACCAAGAGCTACTACGCGCCGCGGCTGTGCTACCTCCGCTGCCACGTCATCGCCGCGCAAGACCTGGTCCACCCTGACCGCAGCCGCCGGCCGTCGTCCCCGATGAGCGTGTACGCGACGGTGCAGCTCGGCGCGCAGCGGTGGTACACGCGGGCGTCGCCGAGAGCCAAGTGGGACGAGGACTTCTTCCTCGTCGCGGCGTGGCCGTTCGACGAGCCGCTAGTGATCGCCGTCATGGACGCCGCCGCCTCGACGGAGCGGCACGAGCTGCTGGGCGAGGTCACCTTCCGCAAGGGAAGCATCAAGGTGGTGCAGTTCGACAAGAAGAAGTTCAAGCCGCCGCCGCCGTCGTGGTACGACCTCGAGCTGCCGCGTTCGTCGTCCTCCGACGGCGGCGGTGGCGGCGAGGGCGATGATGACCGGGACCGATCAGGACGGCGGCAGCACGTGTTCAGGAGCAAGATACAGCTGCGCGTCTACTACGACGCGGCGTACCACGTCCTCGACGAGGTCACGTCGTACGCCAGCGACTTCCAGCCATCGGCGCGGCCGCTCCGGTCGCAGCCCATCGGTGTCCTCGAGCTCGCCGTCCTGCGGGCGACCGGCCTCCGGTCAACGAAGCGCCCCGACGGCGACGGCGGCGGCGGGCGAGGCGGCACCGTCGACGCCTACTGCGTCGCCAAGTACGGGCACAAGTGGATCCGGACGCGCACGCTCCTCGACACGGCGTCGCCGAGCTGGCAGGAGCAGTTCACGTTCGACGTGTTCGACCCCTGCACCGTGCTCACCGTCGCCGTCTTCGACAACGCCCAGCTCTCCGCCGCCGACGCCTCGCGGCGCGGCGCCGGCGCCACCGTCGACGACGCGCCGCTGGGCAAAGTCCGCATCCGCGTCTCCACGCTGGCCTCCGGCCGCACGTACGAGCAGCCGTTCTCCCTCTTCGTGGTGCACCCCACGGGGGCTCCTCCGGTGCGGCGAGCTCCACCTCGCCGTCCGGTTCACGCACACGGCGTGGCTCAACATGATGTCGCTGTACCTCCGGCCGCCGCTGCCGAACCAGCACTTCGCGAAGCCCATCCCGACGCGCCTCGTCCCGCGGCTCCGGCGCGCGCCGAGCCGCCGCTGCTCCCGGCCGCCGTGCACTACCTCCTCCGCGACCCGGCGGCGCACCCGAGGCACGACGTGCCGGAAGGATACGCGTACAGCGCGCGCAGGTCGGCCGCCGCGCGCGCTCGCCTGGGCGACGTGCTGGCGCCGCTCGCCGCGTTCGCGAGCTGGTTCCGGCGCGTCCGCGACTGGGACAGCCCGGTCACCACCGCCCTCGTCCTGGTCGTCTTCCTCGTGCTGGCGTGGATGCCCCGCCTCATCCTGCCGACCTTCTTCCTCTACCTGTTCGCCGTCGGCGCGTGGAACTTCTGCTGGCGGCGGCCGGCGCGGCCGCCGCAGATGGAGCACTACAGCGACGGCGTGCCCGTGGTCATGTTCGAGGAGGAGTTCGACGCCGGGCCGCGGTCGGGGACCTCGCCGGAGGCGGTGCTCCAGTGGTACCTGCGACTCCGGGCCACGGCCGGTCGCGTGCAGGAGCTCGTCGGGGACGTCGCCTCGCAGGGCGAGCGCGTGCACGCGCTGCTGGAGTGGAGGGACGGCCGCGCCACGGTGATCGCGCTCGTGGCGGCGGCCGCGCTCGCCGGCGTGACCTACGCCGTGCCGTTCAGGGCGCTGGTGGCTGTCGCCGGGGTCTACGTCATGAGGCCTCCGCTGCTGCGACGGCGGAAGGAGCCGTCGGCGCTGATGAGCTTCTTCCGGCGGTTGCCGTCCAATGCCGATGTCATGCTGTGACTGTGATGGACGTTCACTTCTGCTGCAGTTCTACACCGACGTCAGGACGGCTGTTTGTTCTACGCGGTTTTGTATCACAAGTCAAACTGTGCTAAGTAGGAAAAAAGAATCAAATTAGCAGAATTAGTTACATTATGAAATTCAGTTTC
>JADLZL010002047.1:0-179887 GCA_015844335.1 Chrysopogon serrulatus
TTGTATTCTTGTAGTAATTTCCCGAGTACATCCGGTGGAGTTCGGCGTTCATTTGAATAGCTGTTTGGGTGCATGCACGGTAATAGTAGAAGTCCTTGAGTTCACTAATCATTATATAGCTAAATTCTGGAGCTCTTAATTCATACTTGGGTGAAAGCATGGATGCATATGTGTCTTTTAGGATGTAGCATCCTGAGTAAGCATCAGACTAATAGATGGTAAAAGCAGTAATTTGTTGAGATGTGTGGTTGAACGGTTGATACCTAAGTTTATTGAAGGGCTTGAGATCATTGGTAGTATTTTCAGAGGATCTATGTTGCTTGTGCATATCTGGGTTTCGTCACCTACGAGGACACATATATATATTATACATCTAAAAAATGTAACGCTAGGGGGACTATATTGTAATATGTAATTGGATTGGTACCAAGTTTGTACCGTTTATCCATGGGAGTTGACCCAATTCATGTTGCTTTGACCAAGGCAGAAGATCATGTAATATCTCAGCTAAAATTTGGTCAATTGAAGGATGACGTGTCATTGGAATCCCAGGGCGTCCAACCATGCTGTACTGTGCATACATCTCGGAAGATGTTATTTCAAGATGTAAATGGTAGTAGACAGTAAGCGTGTAAAATGTGAAAAATGTTTATAATGTTAAAGGTAGCCGGTTATGCAGGATCGCGTAAAATACCTGTCAGGTTGAGCTCCATGAAGCCTACAATTTTTATATATGTGTTGTAAATTTGGCAATTGAATAAAGAATACTGAATAGTGATTTATACATAAATATCTGTATAGACTGGAGTTAGGCCGTACCTCGGATGTAACCGAAAAGATTTAGTGTTGTTGGCTTTTGTTATGCCAAGCTGACAGGGTAAATCTAGTCTTGAATAATAATGGTAAGGTATTATCAAAGGAGAGTAGCTTGTCGTGATGCCTAAATAGGTGGCAATTGTTATTATATCAGCTTAGCTAGCTTCTTTGTTGCACATAGCATGGTGCAATGTAATTTTTGAAACATAGAATGTGTATTTTTTTAAAATAACATGCAATCCTTAAACTTGCATAAGTAGCACTGATGAAATAACTCAAATTTTTGTGCAATGCAAACCCAAAATATGCATCGAGCATTCATATATAGCCTACTGCACTACAATTTGTGACAAATCCTAAAATTATCATACAGCTTTGCTATATCTCAATTTGTTTGGATGTACTGCAGAAGTTCAGAGAAGCATGGATTATAATACAACAAACACAGGTCAATTTATATTGTAGACACGGAAGTTCCGATAATCAGAGAAGGCATGAACTCATGGTGGAACAAAGAAGGCGCAAACAGGGAAGTAATCAACACCATAAGATACATCCCTAAATATCATTCAGAGATAGTTTAATCATAGTCTATAAATTTGGACAGTGGGGCCATGATGTACCTGGTGGGGAATGCCCGAGGCCCTGATTGATGACTATGTAACTTACATGCAGTTCTTTCGCAACACGTAGA
Source organism: Chrysopogon serrulatus (assembly GCA_015844335.1). Taxonomy (NCBI): domain Eukaryota; kingdom Viridiplantae; phylum Streptophyta; class Magnoliopsida; order Poales; family Poaceae; genus Chrysopogon; species Chrysopogon serrulatus. The sequence continues at coordinate 1,511 of JADLZL010002047.1, forward strand.
ATGCAAGTGACTCGGGTGGCTTCGGATTAACAATCGTGGGTGTGGGTGTGCATTGACACCGATGAAGGCCCCTTTGCCGTCAAGACTGAAACAAATCAGCTTTTTATTTTGAGCATCACTGCCATTCAAATGTGGCGAACATAAAAGGCAAAAAAAGACGGCATAGAGATCTGGTCAGATTTACCGGAAGCACCTCACAAGCACTATGATATGTTCAAATTTGGAATAATTACATCAGCAATTTTTATTTATTTTTTAATTTTTTTGGTAGACAACAATATTTTCCAAACGAAAGGTAGACATGTATTCCCCTTGCAAGAAAATGAACTGATTTATTACTCTGTTCACCAAAGGCGTAAGATGGGGATGACATTAGGGGCAAGCACAAAGGCCAGAGCTGCTATATTTGTAAAAAGGAGAACTTAAAGGAATTTTTTTTTAAGTAGCCAACAAAAAGAGCAACTGGTGTAGAATTGTTGTGTCGTAAACACTATCAATGTTCAAATTCTTTTTCTCGAGGTCTGTGCCATTGCAAATTATGGAAATAGCATTTTTGCCCATATGTCGATGCAAGGTGGCAAATTTAGAACAGAGCCTGCAACAGCATCATCACACATTTTGCATCTGCAGACTTCAGCAGTAGTCAAGGCTGGTACCGCAAGTCAAAAGCTAAAATGAAATAGCTGAAGATCTGAATAAGGGTTTCCCAAAATGGTTACTCCCTAAGCACATGTAAAGTATGCAAATCGTCGCAGACAAAACGTAAATAAATGCTTGCGGAATCTGCCAAGCCACTAAACATCGTAGGCATAGCTTAGTTTAATTCATAGGTGCTATACTGAAAAGTTTTTTTCCCCTAACAATATGAAATCAAGAAACAACAGGTGCAATTTCTTTTTTGTCTGTGATAAGTATACTTGCATCAAGCAATTTATTTTCTAAAGTAAAGAAGCAAACTAAGTTCATAATTCATGAAACAATGCTCTAGAAATTAAATTTATTTTTCTCAAACTTAGCGACAACCTGCATTAGGTAAAAATGAAGCACAACAGAATCCAAAGGAGATGTATGAGATGTGACAACCTGCGTTAGAATAAACGAAGCACAACACAATCCAAAGCGTATGAGATACTGAAATGATTAGAGAGGTGTATAACCTTTGCCTAGGCAATATCATAGAAGCTATGTATTTTCAGAAGAGAACACATACAGCAGCATGATATTAGCCCAAACTGCTGTATTTGAAGGCTAAACTAAACCTGCAACCTTAGCTTCAGAATGTATGACCGAATCAAGCCTGCACTGCAGCAACATGCTGTGACCAAGACCATCAATTGTCCAACAAATATTTTCCTGCTGGAACACAATAGCAGATGGCATCAGCTTGTGCAGAAAATGGGGCATGCCACACAATAATCAAGGAAAGCAAATGTGCTCATAGACTTATCCTCATCATTAGATTACCACGAGACCATGTAAACACCGGAGTAAACAAATCAAACTATCAGGATCCAACTGACCAAATTGTGTAACCTTGTTGGCACTGTAAATGGATCTTAATAGTTTAACTGGTATGGAAAAATAGGTTAGATAGATTTGATTAGATAGAGCACGGGGAAGGGATAGCGAATGACTTGTAAGGAGATAAAAGACAAATCAAGAATTGGGCAGAATGAAGTAAGACCAATTATCATGATAAGAGAACCAACCTACAAAGCTTTCTTGACTTGTGCAACTGCATAAGCATATAATCATCCAGGCTGCAACATTAATGAAGAGTGCTCTTATCTCTACTCATACTCTCAGTCAAATTAATATAAGACACAAAGTTGGAATCATCATGATAAGAGAACCAACCTACAAAGCTTTCTTGACTTGTGCAACTACATAAGCATATAATCATCCAGGCTGCAACATTAATGAAGAGTGCTCTTATCTCTACTCATACTCTCAGTCAAATTAATATAAGACAAAAAGTTGGTAATCCAAAATAACAAACAATTACCAGATTCAGCATTGCTGTAGTTTAGGAGGCACAGCATGTAAGCAGAAGCAAAAAATTATCAGTAGGTGAATCAAACAACACAAATAGGCCTAAAGTATCCTGAGATACTTTACCATTATCAATCAACTATATAATTATTGCAGTGGGCTGCAGGTTTTTTTTTGGTGAAATACATGTTAGCAAAATACTGCACTCTATAGAGCACATGTTATGCAACTCATTTAGGGTCAGTCACATCTAGCTAAGATACAAGACGGCATGCTGATGTCAACAAAGCTGAAAAAATTTGTAGAGGTCAGTCAAGGAAGAGTCTTGCAGATGGAATACAGGTTAGCAAAGCAATAGGTCCCAACCACATATCACATTGGCATTCCATCGAGCACATGTTTTGCAAGTCCTATACATCGGCATTCCATCAAACGCATGCTATGCAGCTCCTACATAGTCATTTAATGTACCTGCAAATACAAGAGCCATGCTCATCTCAAACACGGGTGGAAGGGATTGTAGAGGTTGATCAAAGAACACTAAATTCGAACAAAAAAAAACTAAACACCACACATGTGTTGGCTGCAAAAGTAAAATTTATAATCAAAGCAATTGAAAATAACAAGAGTTGCAGATCCATTCATACCTGCTTTGTGTAGGGAGGAAGGGGAGGAGGAGGAGGAGGACGACGAGGGTAACCAGCGAGGAAGAGGCCGCTAGGGTTTCATTGAGCCCATGCGGAGCGGCGGGAGGAGGCTTCGGCGGCCGGGCGGCGAGGCCTAGACACACGCCGTTTCGTGGCCGGGGAAGACCACCGTGGGGGGCACAGCGCACCGCTGCACCGCAAAACCGAGGGCACCGTCGCCACCGGGCCGTGAAGAGTAGAAGGGCGCCGCCACCTTGGGGAGAGGGAGAGAGCGAGAGGAAGTAGTGGAGCAGGTAGGGGCGGGGGGGGGCGGGGCGGCGGCGGCGGTGGCGTGATGCGGAGAGCGGCGCGCCGTCGCCCATCGGGCGTGCGAGCCGAGAGAGGGAGAAAGCACGGGGACTTTTTTTTTTCTAGAGGAGAAGCTGAAGCCGGATTTGTATATATATTCGTTTCTCTAGGGGAGCGACACCAGAATCTGTGTATAGAATCGGAATGGTTCAGCTCCTACAAGAATCAGCCTCAGATTCTTGTACAAATAAAATGAAAAGAACCAAATCGTAAACGTGAAACGGCCTAATCAGAGGCCTCACCTAATTTTATAAGCGACGTGGACACTTGTTCTTTTGAGGAGCTTGTGCAAGTTTAATCTCTTAAACTTATAAGAAAGGAAAAAGAAACAGCTTGCATGCATACATATATACACAGTATAAATAACATATACATGTCGTGCTCAGGTAGCTGGTAGGTCAGCACCTGCTGCTGTTCCATGAAAATCTGAGCAGGCTAGCACATCAGGCAGGATATGCTGCTGCACGTTGATTTGGTACGCTTTATTTTTGTCGGGCAGCTTTTGCACAGCGGGCCGGACGGATGAGCGGCTGGGCGCTCTAGCGTAACAACACCTGGAAGGGCAGCTTTCTCCGTGTACCGCAGGGAGCCGCTGCACGTGGAAGCCTAGCACCTGTTGTGCTTGCTTTTGCACGTTATATATGTCCATGGGCATGGGCCCACCCGCGTCAAATCTCTGCCCTACATGCCCGTTTTTTCCGGTATGGACAGCAAGCACAGGCATCCGCAGCATGGCCAGCAGTTCACATGGGTAGAATTTTCCATAAATGTTGTTAAACAATTTTACTGTAGAAGAGAGGTCTGTTTGGTAAGGATCCAGATTCTCTTAAGAAATATTTTATATAGAGAACTAGAATTACTAGATCGTTTGACTACAGAATTAGAGTCATTGTGAAACCATGTTTTCATTGATTCACATTTTTATAGGAAGAATGGTGGGAATCGCTTGGAGCGTTTCTAGCAGAAATGTTTCACCTTACTGTCGTTTGGCTTGGATTCTTTGGATTCATGTGACCATCGGAACCGATTCAAGCAACCAAACGCACCAATATCTATATCTATATATACGGGTTTTCAGAGACTATCAATCTATTCATGAGACATCCAGCAATAATTTTATCTTGAAATCAATGGAGACCATTATATTTACAGATAGATATTTTTAGAGCCTATTTAGGACTGCCACTATAGCTAGCAAAGCGCTCACAAAAATCCATTTTCAGCGGTGGTTTCGTTAAGAAAACCACACCTAGAGACATACTCCCTCCGTCCCTAAAATATCTGTCGCTTTTCGTTTAAGAAAACAACTGCCGGCAATTTTTATAAATAATAAATACATCGATTAGTATCATAATTAGTATCATTGGAAAGATCTTCAAATCTAATTTTTTAATAAATTTATTTGGAGATATAAATATTGCACATATTTTCTATAAATCGAGTCAAACTTATGGCACGAAAACTAAAAACGACAAATAATTTGGGACAGCGGGTGTATCCATTTTGTAGGGGCAATTTCTATAAGAGAACTACCTTGGATCTTTTTACGTAACCATCGCTAGAAGAACAAGATTATCAAGGACGGTTTTGTCAAGAAAACTATGTCTGAAATGTATTAACAGTGACAATGTTTAGTGAACCAGAGCTAAAATTAAACCCCTACGAAAATCCTTCTTCTTCTTTGCACTATAGTTGTTCATGCCATTGTTGAGTTCACTTGGAGGCGAGAAATTGGAGAGAGATAGTGAGAGAGAGAGAGAGAGAGAGAGAGAGAGAGAGGCGATTTTGCCCATCGGACCTCTGAAGTTGGGTTTGAGAGGTGAGTATATGCCATCGATAAAATGTTGTCTAACATCACGGTACAGACCCTTTAGGCGGCGGGACCACTAGGAGACCGGACGGATATCTAGCTCTGGCACCACAAAGGCCATTGGATCGTGTGTTGGGCTGTTCAGGACGTATCACCATCGGATTGTGACACCGACCAGCTAGATCGCCAGGTCAGGCCAATGGAAGGTAGGACAATAGTTATAGGCGACTATTGCTGGTTCGGCGCTGCCGGCGCACGGACGTCCGATGGGATTGAGTTCCACCGGACGCTCTGCCCCCACATGATAAAATTAAAAACGGACGCCTCGCTTCGCTTGTCCTGCAGGTTCTGCCCACCCGCTGTTGCACGTGGCTGCTGGTGGCCAGCCGCCCGGCCCCGCCTGCGTGCTCCATGAGTGTATGGGCAGCTGCATGCTGCTGCACGTGTCCTGCACGTTCTGCCCACCCCGTGCCATGTGTGTTGTTGCTGCTGCACGTAGCTGCTGATGGCCAGCCGCCGACCAGGCAACTGCATGCTGTTACGCATGCATGCGTGTTGGCCGCTCTTGTCCACCCATCGCCCTGCCCAACGCGTGCACTCTGCCCCATCTGCCTTCGCCTCCGCTCTGCGCGAACACACTCCACCCAAGCTTTCTCTGCGTGGGCGGCACTTGGAAGCCGGGGATGAGCGGCTGAGGATGAGCACGACCACAACACGCCTCGACTGTGGCAACCTCGTCGGCAGTAACTCCAGTGCCGTGTGCTTGTCCGACAGCCCCAAGGCCCTCTCGTCTGAACAACATAAAACACTTGCAACATAAAAAATTATAATATGAAACATTTAAAACATGTAATTGTAACATCTATGTGGAGCACATGAAACATTTAAATAAAACACCTGCAACTTACAACATGAAACCACTTGTTGCAATATAAGAATAAAACAGCTGAAACATTTGAAACATATTGCTGTAACATATGTTTAAAACATATACAACATCCCAATAAAAACGATTGCAACATACGTCTAAAAAGAAAAAAACTAGATGAAACAGTTTAAACAAACGCTTGCAACATCTATCTGAAATACTTGCAACTTATACAACATCTGTAACATCCCATGATCTACTTTTGCAACATTAAAAAAAAACCATTGCAACATACATCTAATACGCTTGAAACACTTAACATGTGCAACACAAGGGAGAGGAAGACCGGGGAAGGCCGATTTCGGCCGTCAGGGTGGGAGCCGGCGGCGAGCTGCAGCGCATGCCCTACCAGCGATTGGCGAGCACCTCCGGCCTTCCTGCTTGGCGAGCACGAAGGACCCCTCCACTAGCATCTGGCACTAGCGGCAGAAATCGAGCACCACCACAAAGCTAACACCATCAGCATCGGGCCTAGCTCTAGCGGGCGGGCAGCGAGCGCGACGAGCAGCCCTAGTGCCGGCGATGGGGAGAGAGCTACGGTGCGTGCGATGGGAGTGGGCAAGCGAGTCGTGGAGGCGAGCGGGCAAGGGAATCGCATCTGCGTCCGCGGTGGTGGGGTGAAGGAAAAGGATAAGGATGCCAGCAAAGAGATAAGGATGCCTATTTTTTTATTTAAATTAACTGCAAAGCAAGCGGTGGGGACGTGGGGTAAAAAGGCCACGAGCTAATGGGCCTATAAGCATCCGACGCGTCAGACGTAAGACCTACAGCATTACCGTTGCTGGTTTGGGGTAGATGTTAATTAGGACACCCCATGGTTCACACTTGAACCACCTTCATTTTGCATCGAATATAAAGTATTCCGTCTTCCTTCGCGGTAAATTAATTTCCAAGAGTAGCTGAGTTCCTGAGGACTTTATAAAGGCCGATTTATACGAAGTTGTTTTGAAAAAAGGGTGACGTCTTTGAAAATCAATTTTACTGTAGTGTGCAACAATTTAGTACTAACCCCATTTCATTATAGTTCGTCTGACCTTTTTGTCTCCAAGTTTAACCATTCGTGTTATTCAAAATTTTATACAAAATATTATTTCTTTTGTTGTAGCATGCTTTATTAATAATTTTTTTAAGAATAACTTGAATTTGTCTATGTTTCTACAAATTTTTTGAATAAAACTAGTGGTCAAACAAATAAATTATAATTTGAAACGGAGAGAGTATTACCTTAATTTGATTCATGCCAAATATATTTTTATTACCATGTTAGGTTTGCCAACATTGTGCGGATATTTCAGATTTATTATATATTAGATTCCTGCCTTCCTAATGAGGCATCTACCATGTAATCTTAGTCGACACCTCCGTGGTCATAGCATTTGAAAATGAGTCGAGCATGCAACTACCATATCTCGGATTGTGCCATGATCACTAATTAAGCATGCCTTTTTGTAAAAAAAAAAAAAACGTATTGATTTGTATTCCTAGCAAGGTTATGGCACTGGGTCCGGGCCTGACGTTTCGGCATCACATGCCATATAAAGCGATAAAAAGTTACTTTTTGTTGGAGAATTTGTGAAAAGAATTCTATTGTGGATGACCATGGCCACCCTAGCAAAAACCATGATACACTAGCTAGTAGTATATCACAACAAGGTAGTGACATGCGCAGTGATTTCAATTCGTAATCCCTTCGCAGCAGAGTCCGATCCATATACATTGAAGCCCAAACTTGCTGTAACGAGGGGAAAAAACTAAAAGCTACAGTGAATCTTTCACCTGCATATGACTGGTTGGGGGTTTGGTAAGGATCGGAAGTGATTGAATCGTCATTATTCCATTAATTCCCTCCATAATAAGGGGATTGAGATTGACTGGATCCTTTACGAGATCGACTGAACTCTTTACAAGTCAAAATATTTCTCATCTCATTCAGTCCCCTTAATTATAACCGAAGTAGACCTCAAAAAGATTAAATCCTTTACAAATCAAAATCCTCCTGGTCCATTTAATATGGTTGGAGCTTGTTTAGCTCTAGTCTAATCCACCTTGATCGACATTGGTTGGGAGGGATTGAGAGCCCCATGTGATTGGAGTGGATAAAGAAGTCCGAGGAAATTAACATTACAAAAATACATTTTTAGAGGTAATTGGTAAGCCTCTATTCAGGTGGAATTAGGGATTTTTGGAACAGGGTACCTAACCGCATCTAGAAATTACTTTACAGAGACGATCCCAAACCAAGCCGCTTCTAAAACCATTTCCCAAAACTGGTAAATCAGGCAAAAAATATTATTTTTTAATCTGGGAGATACCAACCAACAATGGATAAAAAGTCACATGTCACACGGGTATAGTTTCTGAGGTTCAAACTCACAACCTCAGTCTTTGTATTATTCTTCCCTTGCCACTGCATCTCAATGTCAATTGCAATTGGGGTGACATATACATTCCTTTTGCATTCACGTTAATAAATATTGTAAAGAAATTTGAACTAAAGAAATGTTTGATCTCTCTGAGTACATCAACTTCAGTTTAGTTCATTTCTTCATCTGAGGTTAATTTAAACTGGTTTTTTAAAAAATGAGATCCTAAATGATTTCAAATAGAAAAGTTGTCAACTAAAAAAAAAATTTTATATCTCTTTGAATAATACAACTACGGTTTAGGTCATTTCTTCATCTGAGGTACATTTGAAAAAAAAAAAACCTAAAAATGAATTTACAAAACAACTAAATACTTATTAGTGAATTTGCGGGCAATAAATAGTTTCAAATGAAAAGGTACTCAACTACAAAGTTGCATATCACTATTTTTGGTTTAGGTTTTTTCTCCATCCAAGGTCATTTGGTAGATTTAAAAAAATTGAATATCACTATTTTTAAGTATTTTATCATACACTAAATGAATTCAAATAAAAAAATTCATCAACTATAAATTTGTAGATCTCTTGAAGTACTTCAACTTTGGCATATAGTTTTTCTCCATCCAACTTGATTTCCAGAAGTTATAAATTTTATTGTACTTCGCCTAGTTTTAGAGGCAGACCAAATTGACAGTTGTCTCTTAAAATGATTCTATTTCTAAAACAACATTCTTAGTGGTGGTTTGGCTTGCCAACTGTTTTTATAAATTGATTTCTAGAGGGGTCAACTGAGAAATTACTTATAAAAGCGGATTTTGATTGAGCTGCCTCTCTCAAAAAATACCTCAACAAACTTGGTTACTCGGTTATTTGTCTTTTCCACCTTATTACGCCGTCCGTCATCCTACTGGCCATTTACCAGAAGCATGACATGGTGGCACAACTGCATGTTGAGTAGTTAATTCTTTCTTCTCTACTGGATGTGCATGTTAAAAGCTATAAGACATCCTTTTGCGCGCCTTTGACATGTTTTGTATTTTGTTATACCTTGCCATCCCGCCATTCGTGCATGTTGTATCTAATTAAATATTCTTCCATGGTTGACACCTTGCACCGTGCACCTTAATGTGCTAAAAAACTATACTATGCATGCAGCCGGTGGCAATATATAGTAGTCAACTATAAAGTTGCATGTCCATTGTAGTACTGCCACCTTTTACACTCCCCACACCCCGCCGCTCCCAATTGGATCTGGTGCCCCCACAGTGCACCCCTTTGTTAATCTCCAATTAGCTCGCTAGTCAACTGTAAATTGGTGCTTCGTTGCTTGTTCTTCGTCTGTAAGCCACCTGACAAGCCGAAATGGCTGATTTGGTATGAGAGGACAATACTGTTAGAATAGCTGATAAGTCGGCTAATAAGTTGGAGCGAACAGGCTTATATGATCTTCTCTCCTCACAAATCCCGTGTGACGATCCCCATATATACACATCAAGTTGTGATGTGCATGGGAGCACACATGTATATATATCCAATGGTGATGTGCCAAAATTGATCTTGGATAAAAAGGTATGAATCGTGCATCCAAATAATCAAGAGGATGAACCATTTATTCCACCACCAGCCTTTATGCAAAGTGTCTTTTACATGTAGCAAGAGACGGATCAAAACCGTAAGTAACATGAAGAGTCAATCGTTCATCTCCCCAGCCATTCGTTTCAAACCATATATTTAGCAAGCCGATGGACAATGCAAGCACATCGATCACTTTGCAATTTTTTGACATGGTTGTGATGACGACAGAGGAAGCAGTTAAAATCTGCACGGCCGGCTGGCCAGGAAAATCTCAGGTTTCACTGTCCAATCACTCTCCTGCCGGATCAGTCATCAGTGTTTGTTCAAAGGAATACTCCGTACGCAGCTTCATCTGCTTTTTTTCCTGACAACGCATATTCGTCGTCGACAAAATCTTTTTTCGCCTCTTTATCTGTCCGCCATTGGCTTTGACACATGAAATTATCTGTTACGATGTGTAGCTGATGAACACTGCTTTCCAAAGGCGTCAGGAAATGGCTCACTGCATCTTTTGCCGTTCATGTCTATCTGCTATCGAGGGCGGCGCTGCTGGCAAAATATCGCAAGCTAAGCAAGGTGTCCTCCATCGATGTCGTGCAGTGTCGACGACGCCGCACGGCATGACGACGATGGACGCTGCACCGTACCGGCGCGGCTTTCTCTATCACCGCCGTCACCGGCGTAACAGTCGAATTGGTTAGTACTCGTTGCAGGCATAGGTCGTGCTCACTGAATTAGCCCTTTATCCGGCATTCCTTGGATTGTGCTGCATCCATGATGATAGTAGTATAGTATATGTAGCGTGACATATCCTGGTACAATATTACTCCTATCCAGCATTCCTAGGATTGTGTTGCATCCACGATGACAGTAGTATAGTGTTGTAAATCAGTGTGGACCATAGCGTGACATCCTTGCACCATATTACTCCTTCCATTCATTTAAATGTGGCACACTTTTTATACATGGCCCATATATATGTCACATATTTGTTTTGTTGTTCGATCCATCTATCAGCTTCTGCCACATCTCAGTCCTGCTTTTGTTGCTGATATATGTCTCTAGATAGCTTTTGTGTTGGCCTACACTAGGCTCACACATCTGGAGCTTTCTTGTCAGTGCCAACTCGGTCATGACACAGAACATACGTAGTATATAGTAGTAGATATAAAGATATAGTAGGATGATTAGTAGATATAAAGGCATATAGTATATAGTTTCGTCCTGGATCGACATGGAATGCAATGCGATCGATCCTGTCGACAATGTTACTTTTTTACCGACGACGTTTCAACCCAAATCTAGGGAGGTTTGTTTGCTAAACAAACTCATCTCTGCACCAATGAACGTCGTTGCCGTTTCTGCTGGCTTTTGTTGCTTGTTGGTGCGCGCGTGTGGTGAGTACAATGACCAGACCACCACTGCCGGTGCCGGCCGCACGTACGAACGCTCGGCGAATGGCGGCCTGTAAGACACGTAGAAAAGCTAGCGCGGTGGTGGAGGGCCATAGGGCATGCGGCAGCGGTTGGGAGACGCCAGCCCCGGCTTTCTTGGAATCGATCGGCCCCATGCCGTGTTCGTTGGATGCTGACGTCGTACCACACGCATGCATCGTCCTATTGTATAGCTACTACTACTAGTAGTGGACGCTTTGTTGTCGGTTGTTCGACAGCAGATGTGGTGTATATATACTCCATATCCGAACATCTGATACGCTACAACTTTTTGATGCATGGTGTACCTTCTTCTGCAAGCAAGAGTAGTATATAACAGAGATAGTTCCAGGCATATAAGGATTCCAAAAGCGCCCAAATATATGTGCGCAGGGCGGATATTTGAGCTGGCTAGCTGGGCATTGGCTATGTACGCCGAGCGAACGCCAGAATATATATGTATATGTGCCTTTCCAGCTGGGCTGGACCTATGAATTCATGCACCTTTTTTTTGCAGCGGAATTTTCAGAAGTTTCCCAGGCGACATACGCAGGATGGATTATTCCAGTTGTTACTTCAGATATTTTCACTTTAGCTGTTTATAGTTGCGTGCAATAATCGAGAAGAATATGAGATCTATATTATCAACACGGCAGATCGATCCATGCTTTTTATTATTCTGTCATTTCTACTGATCGACAAGAGCATTTAAACATGCATGGACAAAGCCCAACATAATCCTTCTGTAAAATCAGCTTTGTCTCCATAACTTCTAAACTAATCTTCCATTAATTAGCTAGTTTACCTCACCAAATCTTTCAACTACCTCACCAAATCTTTCAACTTGTCCAATCTAGCCCCCCTTGAGAAGAAATTTTTTTCTTCTTTTTCCATTTATAAGTTGAGTCTTAATTTTAAATTTTGGAGGATGATGAGATAGAGCATCATAACTTTTGTTAGAAAAATAGCTCGCATCATTACTTTTATTTATTAGGCATCTAATAGCAAGAGCGTGTAACCGCTGAAGTGGAGAATATTTATCATACCAAATATATACTATGTAGTAAATGTATTTCTTGACAAATCTAACTTCATTTGTTGGATATCATTATATATTGATATTTTTTTTGTATAAACCTTGTTAAAGCCAAGGTTGTTTGACTAGGCACTATGCTAAAATTTCATTGTTTTCTAAATGGAGAAGTATATGCAAATAATTTGTTGGTGAGTACTCTTTCTGTCGAAAAAAGGTTGTAATTTTAGCTAATATTAAGTCAAATTATTTAAATGTGGTCCATCTAGAAAAGACTCTCCTCTTCGGCGAGTCCCTAGTGCCTGAAGTAAGAATCGTGGGTAAATTCTTTTCTGCTTGATTTTTTACAAGAACCATGTCTTATCCTTCAAATACCCTTTCCACATATTTATCTCTCTTTCTCTTCTCTCTAGGTCATCATTACCCCGGCATAAATTAGTTCAAAACTAGTACTTCATGTTTCTTACGAAAACACCTTGGAATACTCGGGTGAAAATAATAACTACGTTGATACCTGTAAGCTAAGTACTACTAGGAGAAGAGACACTTAGACCATGTTTGGCATAGCTCAGTTTCACTAATAAACCTATTTTTGTAGAAAATAGCTTCATAAACAATTTTTTAGATGAAGTTAAGTACTTGTTTGGTAAAACAGTTTCACCAACAACTTCATACATGGTTGTGAGAGAGTGAGCTGTGAAAAACTAGTTTTTGCAGCTTCATTCCACTGATCCTTTTGTTAGAGAAGGAAAAAAACAGCTTGACCTATGAAGCTGTTTTAAAAAGTGATGTTTGACAAAAAAAAAACTCACAACAGCATTATAAAGCTGTTCTGAGCTATGCCAGGCCCTTAATAAGGTTTGTTTTGTTTGAGATGTACTTTTCTCCACTGTTTTTATATGTTTTTTTTACCAGAACAGGAGGGGAGCCCCCTTCCTATTTTTTCATTTAATAAAAGAATGATATGTACAAGAAAAGAAAAAACAAAAGAAAGGGGAAAAAAATACAAGGCAGCTAGGCCCAAATAAAAAGAGGAAAAAATTACGTAAAGTGTAACAAGCGACCGGTCGCGCTCCACCTGTAGCGCGCGACACCAATCCGCAACGGGCCGGCCCATCTTCGCCTCCCTAGGCCTGAAGCACCAATCCCCAATCCCTGGCATCTCCTTCACCTCCTTCCTTCAACGTACCTCTAGGCTCCGACGGCGTGTACGAGACGAGATGAGTGGGCAAGCGGCGGTCGGGACAGATGTAGTGCCATTTTACTCGGTCGCGGTCGTCGCCTGGTCCTGCTGGCACTATGCCGAGCGCCCTTGTCAATCCCTTCGCTACTCTAGGTCGCGGCGCCACAGCCGGGTGCCCGGTGGCCGGTGTAGGAAGGAGCTCACTTGCCCACGCCGTCGACCCCCCGGCGGTGGCTGCTCCAGCCAAGGTAGCCTTTCTTTGTAAGCCCTCCTCAGGTCCTCACACCCTATTACTACACCCTGCGCTATGCATCGGCTGGTTATGCATGGTATCTGTTCTGTTCGTGAAATCCTGCTTTTCTGACACCGTGCTGGATCAGAGTGTTGTGAGCCATAATAGGATTTGCTAAATACTCTTGTCATGTTGTGGGAACTGGAGTGTCTCCAGAAATTTCTCTTACCATGCATCGAACTGCTGATGCTGATGCGTTGGTGATTAGTGGTATGTGAGATTTCTAGTTATTTTTTGCTCAGACAATTGTGGCTGCCGCTTTATACTGTCATTTTCACTATCATGTTTAGCTTGGGAATGGAACCACGGTGCTGCTCTCAGGAGTCTGCAAAGTTGGAGAGACACAATAAGTTTGTAGGAAAAATTGTATTGATATGGGTGCTTGTGCTTTTTCCATCATCTGTAGGAATGTTAGTCCTGGGTTCTACCTAGTGTCTAGAATTGATAGGTTCAGAGATTGCTTCTTCTGACTTGTGTGTGTGGCCGATATATACTTAGTATGCATGTATCAGTTAAGGATATGAGTTTATTGTAGTACTCATCATTTTTTTGTGATAAGTGATAATATTCTTCACGGTTCTGTTCTAAAACTTTCAGATTTTCTTAATCAAAATTCAGACATGTAATGCCAATTCAAGAGCTTTATGTTCTTTTGCTTCTGGACACCATGTTTGTGTTTGGCAATTGTTTTCTTATTTATATTGTGTCTCTTGTTTGGTTGCTGTGGTGATATCATATTGTGGCGTACTGCAGGCGGTTGACTCTGGAGTCTAGAGAAATTTTAGTCATTGTGTTAATCAGTGTCCAACTTATTTTATGTTCGCATAAGTAGGTAACAATACAGATGGCCTTTTGTTCCTTACCTCTCCATATTGTTTTTCATTGTGTCTACTTTAGTTTTCAGTTTTTATTTTTTAAATTTTAGTTTAATTTTCTAGTCGTCAATTTTAGTTTCAGTTATTCATTTTTCATTGTGTCTACTTTACTTTCAGTTTTTGTTTGTCAATTTCAGTCTAATTATCTAGCTGTCAATTTCTGTTTCAGTTTTATGTTTCATTTAGCTGTTTTCATTTTGTCTACTTTAGCTTTTTAGGAACTAAAATTATCAATTTTAGTCTAATTATATGGTGGTCACATTCATTTTCAGTATTATGTTTCATTTTTTTTTGTTTTGTCTACTTTAGTTTTTACAAACTAGAATTATCAGTTTCTATTTAATTTTCTAGTTATCAATTTTAGTTTTATTTTTTATTTTTCATTATGTCTACTTTAGTTTTCAGTTTCTTTCACCTATTTTTTTCAATTTCAGTCTAATTTTCTAGTTGTCAATTTCAGCTTGATTTGTTTGTAGCTAAGTTGTCATTTTCAGTAAAAGCTTCTATTTGGTATTTAATAATTTGCTTGGTTGACATTTTATGCAATGCTTGTTTTAATAATTTGCTTCTTAGGTTGCAGATTGTCTTGTTTTTTTCTTTCATTTAATTTCTGTTAAAATTTCTATGTGTTTGAAAGTCATACTTATCAAAATTTGTTATTTCACGATATCTTGACACTTGCTTCAAATATAACTTGCTACATACTTTGTAATTAGACTTGTCATGCGCAACATCATGCAGCTTGTAGTATCTACATTAGTTTTTAGGAACTAAAATTGTTAATTTTAGTTAGTTTTCTAGTTGTAAGTTTCAGTTTCAGCAGTTTTTATGTTTCATAATAATTTGCTAACAATTTTCACTTTCATTGTGCCTACTTTAGTTTTTTCATCTCCTTTTTTTCTTTGTTTGTGTTTGTATTTGCTATTTAATAATTTTCCTAGTTGGCAGCTTGTGCAATAGTTGTTTTAATCTAGCTGTCAGTTTCAGTTTAATTTTTTGGTAGCTATGTCATCATTTTAAATTATAGTTTTGCTTTCTATTTAATAATTTTCCCAGTTAGCAGCTTATGCAATACTTATCTTAATAATTTGCCACCAAAGTTGCAGATTGTCTTGTTTTATTTTTTTTTTTAATTTCAGTTTAAATTTTTATATGTTTGGAAGTCATAATTCTCTGAATTTGTTATGTCATAATAACTTGTCGCTTGCTCTAAATATAACTTGCTACATACTTTATCATTAACCTTGCCACACACAAGGTCATACAGCTTCTAATGTCTACTTTGGTTTTCAGGATTAAAATTGTTAATTTTAGTTTAATTTTCTGGTTGTCAATTTTAGTTTAAGTTTTTTTTATTTTTCATTGTGTCTACTACAGCTTTTAATATTTTTTTTTTTTTACCGAAAAAACTTGCAGTGGCTTCATCTCTTCACCTATCATTGTCCATGGTCCCTATGTGATGAAAAAGAAGCGAAAATATCAATTTCCTAAGAATCTACCACATCAATGTGTGATATTATAGCAACTTATCATAGATAATGTTTTAGTTTCCTTTGTTTTACCTTTGTATATGTGAAGGTTCTCTCTTGATGTTGTTATTATGGCTCTTGTTAGTTCGTATGTATTTACTTAAACAACATATGTAGTTCAAACACTTATGGTCTTTTCTACTTTTGGTCAATCTAAAACAAAGTTTTTTATGTTGCTATTATTTGCATTTAGGCGATCTGAAGTTGATGTGATGGTCATGCAGCTTACTAATCATGTTGGCAGCAAGTCATGTTTTATGGCTTTTGTAATACGTTGTATTATAACTTGCCCGCTAGTTGGCAGCTTACGTAATGTTTATTTTTAATAATTTGCTTCTCAAATTATAGTATTGCATGGTAGTAACTCCTTTGATATTTTTGCCCTCCTCCAAGATTGTGAAGCTATGTAACAACTCTAGTATATTTTTGGAGTAGCGATTTTAGTATTATATAATAGTAACTTTATATAGTTTCACTCTCCCAAGCTTGTGCATACTATGTAACAACTTTAGTATATTTTGAAGTAGCAACTTCAGTATTACATGATAGTAACTCCTTTGATAAATCTTTTAACACGTAATAAACATAAATTGCTATTAAAAATTTTTTTTTGAAACATATGCATGCGGGGTCTAGTTTTGTTTGTCTAATCACATATAACACACACGTGCAGACGAAATTAAATTAACAAACATACCATTTAAAAGTTATAGCAATTTAAAGAAATTGTTTCTTTCCTTTAGGCTTGCGTCAGCACAAGGAAAGTGACGGTTAGCAGGGTGCACCGCTTCGGGACCGCTGTTTGTTTCCTTTAGGCTTTGCGTATAAGCACAATGAAAGCGGCAGTTTAGCGGGGCCACCGCTTGGACCGCTGGATCAAAATGGTAGCGGGGCTTGTCGGATGCATACAAGAGCGCTGCGCGTTTGAAAGCCGGTCGCGCACTCATCTCCTGCGCGACCCGTCGCGCGTTATCTGCGTCCAAAAAATTACAGGGAATTCTCTCTCCAAGTAATATGGTTGGCTTTCTGTTGCCGCTTTCTTTAGTGCACACCAAGCTAAGCTCAGCTTTGAAACGCGCGCCTTTTCCACTCAATAACATTTATTTGACCATTATCAAAGATGTCTTCATTTCTTGTTGTCCAGATTATCCATTTTATATGAAAGGACAGTATTCTCACCTATGTAGTATAACAGGATATGATGGTTTTACCTTAATGTGATCCGTGTTGCTTGTTTAAGAAAAAGTTGGCATCCAGAACAACTTTTCAGTAACACACCTATCCATGTGGTTTGTTCGAGTGATAGTCACATTATATGAAATTTAAGTGATCTCTTGATACTCACGAAAGGCTTAGATATAGATGTGCAACGGGCTGGCCCAGCCTGTCATGGCATGGGCCCATGCCAGGCATGGCCTGACAAGGCATGGCCCGATAGGGCCCACCCCTGGGCCTTGCCGCCATGGGGTTTGTGCCTTGAAGACGGCCCAGGAACGGCCTGTTGGGCCATTTTTCATGTCAGGCTGGCCCAATGAGGCCGGCCCAATGAGCCCGGCTTTTTTAATAGGCCAGGTCGGCCTGAGGCCCACCAAATGTGACAGAGAGGAGCGGAAGGCGACTCTACGCGACGCGTGGAAGTGGCGGCAGATCCGGCGAAGTAGCTAGCGGACGAGGGTAGGATGCGCTAGATCCGTGGAGGACACGCGGCTGGAGGACGCCCCCTCTCCTTCAGCTCGGTGACCGTTGGGTCCGTGGAGGATGCACCCTCTTTGCACGTGCCGGATCTAGGACAACGTGTCGAGGAGTCAACCACCGCCGCTACTGGCGCGCTCAACGCTGCCGCCATCGCGTGCAGTGTGGCCGCGCGAGGGTGTGTGGAGGCGACGACTGTAGTGGAGTGGAGGTGGAGGCAGAGCTCTAGAGGTGGGGCGCGCGAGGGCTATGAAGGAGGTCGGGTGTGCGCCGCACACGGCGTGCTCCTTTGCCGGGGTGTGGGGGAGGAGCCACGGAGGTGGCGATGAGGCACGGGGGGCGCCACGTAAATCGCGTACCATAAGAACTGGAGAGGTGTGTGCGATGCGCAGGTGGGTGTGCGGGGGGGGGGGGGAGGCGAGAGGGGAGTGAGATATGGTTTTGGGGAGAGAAGTGGCATGGGCCTTTAGTAGGCCATAGCAAGCATCGGGCCGGCATTGTGGCTTCTACTAGTTTGCAGGCCGTGTCGTGCCACCTTATGTGCCAAAGTAGCGGCCTAGGCACGGCCCTATATGCTAGGCTGGCACGGGCCTGTAGAACACTGGGCCATGCCGTGCTCGTGCTGGGCCAAAAAAACCGTGCTTCGTGTTGGGCCACCAGGCGACGGGCTATATGCTCATATATAGGCATGGAATTCAATTTATATGCTCCAACTAGAGAGGATATTTTTTGCATGCTAGTATATTATTTAAGGGCTTAGATGAAGCTCATTCGATCTCACACGAAACTATCAATTCAAGCCATAGTCCATTATTCTATTATTGTTCAATTGTTGATAAGTGTAAACCTGTATTGTAGGTAGACGCTCCTCTTAAACAATCTACATTAAAACAAAGATATATATCAAACAACTACAAAACTATGACCATCCATGCCTTCAAATTTGGTGGGTCGCTAGATTTATTCAGGTAGACCCATTATATATTCGCATTGGCGAAAGCACTGCACTTGAGAGCCTACGTGAGGTTCGTTGCTGCAGTTGTAGAATTATTTGAAGAGGAATATCCGAGGCATCCCATCGATCTTGACGTAGCACGATTCTTTGGCGGTCAATGAGAAAAGAGGTTTCCCCGGCATGTTAGGGTCCATCGATTGTATGCATTGGGAATGGAAGAATTGTTGTCCGGTTCAATCATAGGGGCAGTACAAAGGGGCATGTGAACAAGCCAACTATTATTTTAGAAGTGTTGCGTCTCAAGACCTTTGGGGCTGGCATGCATTTTATGGGATGCCTGGTTCTCATAATGATATCAACGTCCTTCACCGGTCTCCACTATTCGACAACCTGGCGGAAGGTAAAGCTCCGGAGGTGAACTATACCATTAATGGTCATGACTACAAGATGGGGTATCTCCTCGCTGATGGTATTTACCCCTCATGGGTGATTTTAGTGAAGACCATCTCTCTTCCTATGGGGAACAAGCAGAAATATTTGGAAGAGCACAAGAAGCAGCGAGGAAGGATGTCGAAAGGTTTTTTGGGGTGTTTCAGTCTAGGTTTCCCATCATCCGATAGCCAGGTCGCATTTGGGACACGGAGACGCTTGCATTGATCATGAGGGCTTGTGTTATCATGCACAATATGATTGTTGAAGATGAAAGTGTTGTCGACCCTGATGAGCGGTTTCCAGATGTTGGTGAAAATGTGCGACCTTCTTGTGGCAAGCCTACATGCATACTAGTTGAATTTATTGAAGCCCATAAAAAGGTCAGAGACAAGCCAACACACTTCCAGTTGAAAGAAGACCTCATCGAGCACCTATGGAACCGTCATCCTGATTTATACCCCACAGAACCAACATCATGATTTATAATCATCATAGTATTATCTGTTATAGTGTTTTCATTCAAGTGTAATGGACATTTTTTTTTATTAGTGTGTAATCAGTATGCACCAGGAACAAGTTGTTTTATTAGTATGATTTATAATCATCATAGTTTGTTCTTGTTGCATTGGACGTGCGGCAAATCTTCTTTGTTCCATCACCTGTCGGCATGTAGCTACAGGATCCTGACGTGCATGATGTACAGGAGCATGCACGTACCAATTCACATAGGATACAATATGTACAGGAGCATAGCATGCATCAGACCAGTAGCGACTGTACCGATCAGCAACACATCTCCTGTATCATCTAGCTACAGGACCATGCATGATGTACAGGAGCATGCACGTCGATCACTACCAGAAACCAATTCACATAGGATACAATATGATAGCTGCATCTTTGAATCAAATTTCCATTGAAATAAAATATAACAGGTCCATGTATCACTCAAGCAGACTAAAATAAAATATGACAGGTCCATGTATCACTCAAGCACTCTCAAATAAAATATGACAAGGGAAATAATGGTTCACCAACTAATGTGTGGGTAAAAAAAGTGTTAGGCTTAAACTAATTTTCCATATGACGCCCAAGGATCTTCTTCTTCATTATCTCAAGCCACTGCAGCTGGTCCTGGTTGAGAGAGTTCTTGTCCGCTAACATTAGGTCTTTCTCCTCCTTCAGCAAGTCCGCTTCAACTCTTTTTTCTTCGTTTGACAATCGCTTCTTCTCTAGCTCAAGCGAAGCCTTCTCTACCTCTAGGGAAGCCTTCTCTACCTCAAGTGAAGCCCCTCTTGCCTTGTCTCTTTCTCTATCACGTGCCTCCTTCTTCTCCCACATCTTATCCCAAGCTGCAATGCAAGCATCGTCCCGCCTAGCTTCTTTTGCCTGCTTCTGACCCTTTGCCCTCTTTCGTTCTTCAGAACCTGGGGCTGCAACCTCTTGCACTCCGTCATTGTTGCTAGCTTGTTCATTGCTCGGCATGGATTCCTTGGTAGTCTTCTGCTTCTTCTTAGAGGCAGCTTTTAGCTGCCCAGCCAGTTCAATCCTGCTTGACTTCCACTTGTCTTGATCCTTCAGCCTGTGCCAGCAATGCATAAGAGTAAACGGCTTATTTTCCTCGTCTACTCCTATGTATGTCTCCAATGCTGCATTAATCTGCACAAGTAAAATATTTGAAATGTTTATATCTTCACATATGAACCAAATATAGCAAAACAAATGAAAGAACCAACTACGAAAACAAACCATGTCTTGGATAGTTGCTCCACTAGCATTCCTACGCTCAATTTTCTCGTAGCATGCATAGAACTTGTTCACATCCTTCTGAATAGTGAGCCACCTATGCATAATAGAACTCTCTGTCCTAACACAGATAGCTGTAGTTTTATCCTTGGGTTCATCAAAGAATGCACGAATTCTACCCCAAAATGTTGAATGACTTTGATTGGCCCCGTGAATGGGATCTTTGCTAACTTGCAACCAAGCTGAGCATATAACTTTATCTTCCTCTATATCAAATTTTTTGCCTACGTGACGCACCCTTTTTAGCATGACGGCCAGCAGCAATAACTTCAGCTGCCTGCGCTTCGACAACATCATCTTGAAATTCAGCAGAAACATCATTACCAGTGAATAGGGTGCCTTGCGTCAACGAAAAGGTCAAGTCCTCCAAGCCAGGATCATTAGGATAATTTGAATTGAGTACGCCCGTATAGAATCCAACATTTTCCATTCAAACGAATCTACGGAAGCAAAGAGCAACATATGTAATTGTGTTTGAAAAAAACACGAACAGATCAAAGTCATTATATTCACACCTATTGAAAAAAAAAATATCAAAGGACCATGCATAGACATTTAATGACCTCTGCAATCTCTAGGGCAGTTCGCCCATTGAAAAAAAAAGATCAAACGAAGCCGGGCAGCTCGCTGAGGAGACAAACTTGACCCAACAACGTCCCGCCGATGGATCGGACATGCAATGCCATGGAAGATCGATCGGACATGCAATGTCCAGCCGGCCTTCTCCTACTCCCAGGCAGCCATATGTTCTACTCCAATCCGGCCATCTACCTACTACCCACAGCCGGCAGCAACAGGGAAACCCTAGGTACATTGGAAACCGTTGAGACCATGAAAACCCACAGCCAGCAGCAACAGCGACGTACCTGAAACCCTAGGGCAGTCCAACGATGAAGAAGATGGCGACACGAAGCGAGAGAGATCCCGTCGTTGCCTTGGCGCCACCAGCAATCGCGCGCCAAACGATGGCGGCCGCGGGAGTAGGATAGGATAGCGGGGAAGGTGTCGCGGCTCGCGCAAGAAGTCCGGTGCCAAGCCTCGCGGAAGCGCCGCATATATCCGCGTCCTGACCCTCTATTTGCCAACTCTCCTAAAATGCCAAAGTAAATTGCCAAAGTGTTGGAGACAAGTTTTAGAGCTTTTTGCCAAAAATCAAGGATGCCAAACTCAAATGCAAAGCTGTTGGAGATGCTCTTAGAATGCAGATGTCGTGCACCCAACAGGCGCCGCCGCTCTCATCAACACGTGACGGAGGAGACAACTAATGTGAGATTACAGCAATACCCCTCATTGATCCTTTATGGAATTTAATTAATTAATAAAAATTAAGGTTTGACCCCACATATTTTGGTGCTATCCCTACACATTTTAGTACTGTTTCCACCTTTCTGGTACTTGTAAATACTTTTATGGTACCTCCTATGTTTTCACCGTTCAATTCTTCTGGATGAAAGGTTTCTATTTTTTTAATCATTGTAAAATTTCTCTAAAAATTAATGCGTTATTATGCACCAGCAAGGCACATGGAAAGTGCCCTAGTTGTTAAGGTACTGAGTAGGCAGAATGTTCTTACAAAAAAAGGTGTTGGTTACCACCAAAAAAAAAAAAAAAAAAAAAACAGCATGTAAGTTGCTTCTTTGTTACTCCAGAACGAGGATATGCGTATGGTCTCCCATGACGTTTAACCTTTCGTTCTCAATCAAAAAAGATGATATAATTACAAAAAGCTCCCTATACTACAAAATGACTTATTTGTTTAGCCATGTTTCTTTTTTTTCTTGTTTTGGAGGGACGAATTTATCTTTCCACATAACTTTGCAAAACTAGCTAGAAACCTCACAAAAGCTGGCAGGTTGTCATCAACATTATAAAATCTTAAGCGCAGAACAAAAGTCCACCCCACACGGTACAAACAAAATTAAGAAGAGTTCGATATCGATTTAATAAAGAAGGACAGTACGCAAGCTGGACCAGCAGCATGATTTTGAGTAGTAATCACATATTTGCAAAGGAAAATTGCTTGCATTGGATGGATGTCAACAAAAAGAACATGATCCCAGAAGAAGAAAACTGCAGATCCATCGACACAGATACACCAGAAGATCGTTCTAAATAACCATAGCCATCCATAGGCTGCTACAAGATTTATGTATATGTACGCAATTCGATACCTCGTGTGTTTTGTATTATTTTGCAAAATTCTTTCACTTTTAGAAGGGACCAGTGCACTGATCTAGCTAGTCTGCTGCGAACCATCAGTTTAGGACAACTCCTAGTCAGGACGCGAACTGGCCCCAAACTATTCCAAGGCAATGAACATTAATTACCAAAATCTTAAGATTACTAATTGAAGTATCCCCAACATATTTGCATGTTAACACCCTGTCCGGTAGGACTTCTTTTTTTCTTTGTTTTTTCTTTTTTTTGCAAAAACAGTTTCACCCTTCTATCCAGTACAAAATATGGTTTCTTCCCCTCTGCTGCTTCTCAGCTGAAGCTACTCCAAAAGCCTTGCGAAAATGAGCCTAATTCTTATTAGATATACTAGAAAAATATAAATCATAAAAATTCTTACCAAATCAGAATGATGTGGCCATTTCGATAAACTCAAATCACCATACCTTTTTTATATAATTTCTTGACCTGATTGGGGTTCATTAATTTTCTTGGATTTATTCTAGGAGTTCTTTTATGGAGAAAATCCTGCTTTTATAGAAAGCAACACAAGCAAATTCATTTCAGAGAATTTAACATTGCTATATAATTTCAGTAGTAGACAATATTCTCTTCATCAGGGACGATGGGTCTTTAATAACTTCATCAATCTCAAGATCTACCGGCTTAGCATACTTCAAAGTGCTCATTGGGGCATACTATTTGTTTGCATGCATTTATAGAGATGAGTATGCATGTATAGGTGTGAGCACCTTACAGAGATGAGTATGCATGCATAGGTGTGAAAAAAGCACCTACAGTTGTACTATGATCAAAAAAAAAAATAGCCATTGGATCTTTTACTTTTCTAAGAACTTACCCACAGTAACCATTACTAAGCAGCATAAAGCACCTCATAAATCTACATCTAGTTACTCACCTATGCAATTACGAGGCATGATCTAAAATAACTCTATAAAAAATGTGCACTTAAACTGAAATAATTTATTTATTTTTTGTGAATAAAATAATTTATATTTTAAATTGAAATGTTATGCCATATCTATATTGATAGCATGATTGTAAACACTACAGTTTTTATGTAAAACTCATAACTATTTGATAAGCCAATTCATCATCTTGAGCAATGGAGATTATTCACACTGCAGACAAAATGTGGCCATGAGCTCATGGATCTTTGATATTTTATAAAAGTGGACCACGATTAATTTAAGCTTAAATAATAGTAATATGCTCTTTATATTAGCTCAATTTGGCGCCTTCCACGGCTGTGATGCAAGTTAATTGGTCTAGAGAATAATTTCATGACAATGTATAAGAAGGCGTGTAATAAAAAGGACTAGTAAGAGCGCTTTATATACCATATTGAATATACAAAGCAAGGGTCGGTAGCCTAGATGCCTGATTGATTGATGGGCCTCTATCTTAGGCTTTAGCCCAAAGCTTGAAGTAACTAAAGCAGATGTTTCAATTGGTTCAGGGCATACTATATCAGCTTTCCACGATGTTATCGCTTCACCATGTGTATCACAACATGTCATTTACCAGCAAATCCATCTCCTTCAATTTTAGGGGCCTCGCTGGTGGAGAAATCAAAATCCGTGCAAAAGAGACGCGGCATTGTTAAAGCTATTTTGGTACAGCATCCTTTGTTTTGCTGAATATAATGAATGCAAGGAAAAATGATCTCGGCCGGCAGTATGCTAAAACATACAACCTCCAGTTTCCTAAAAAAAATATTTTTTTTACATAGTGATACGGTCTTTAAAACATAACTTTGAATTCTTATTTTTATATTTATAAAAATATATATTTACAAGTGATGTATATATTTTTTTTTGAAAATATTTTTAAGAAAATTCTATTCACATGGTTTTTACAATTTCTAAACTAAAAAATTTAAAAGTTATTCATGATTTATATTCCAAATATTTGACCCATCTTTTCCAAAACATTTTTTAGTAAACTTGAGCAAGTAGCACATTTGCTCGTCTTTTCCGCGGAAAATGCACACAAAAAAATGTAGGTCATTCTTCACGCGAAAAGAGAAACTACGTGTCAATTCCGATCATTAGAACCTAACGTGCACCCAAAAAGCAATCTTTTTTTGTTGAACATAACCCCAAAAAAAAATCTAGCCAGCGCTCAGTTTTGAGGATGGGCCGGAAGAAGTCAACAGCACACACACCGGGGGCCGGGGCCCACTTCTTGCTGTTCCACGGGGGCAGCGCAACACCACCATCCCCGATCGCGGAGGCAGCGCCACCTGTCACCTGTAAGAATGCTACTAGGCGAGCATGCAAAGGTGTGGCGCTCTCTCGCCCTCACAGCACGGCTCAGCAGTCACAGGACCTCTTCCAGATGCCAATTTTAAGCACAACAGCTTGCAGCATTCTTCTCCTCCTATAATATACGCGTAGATCATTCTAATAGAAAGAACAATATGCAAAGAAGCTTAACAATCTCTCCACAAGAACAAGTATGCATGCCAACTGCAGCCCAACATGTATCTGATTGTTATTGCAGGAACTCTTCATCTTATGTTCATGCAGGATCTGATGAACTGTTTCCTTTTGCATTCATAGCCATATCTGCATGCTACACAATTGAGATCCTAGGTAGAAGGAGAGGGCTTGTCTACGGTTTACACCATCCCAAGTTCCCATGGACTGGATCCAGTGAAACATCCTGCATGCTGGCTTTGGCAAGATTGAAAAAGCAAACAATGCAAGTTCCAAAATGTATGGTCGAGAACCATCCAGACAGAAGCGTCTCCAAGTTTATTATAACCTGCCTTATTTTAAGCCCCATATCATGATGCAGGGCAGAAGCACAACCCATCTGGTCCGCTTCTTTTGCACCGCCATTTTGGCTTTACCAAAAGCTAAAGGAGGAGGGCAAAAATGTGGCTCGATCAAAGCCTCGTATCTGTCACCGAATCTCCTTGTGCGCTTCCTTCATATATACAATGAATATATGCAGTGGACATGAAACAATTGGCTGCTGGTGCATGCAAGAATCATGGTTTCATATATTGAGACATGTGTGAATTGATAGATTGAGAAATGAGAATGGGAACACTAATAATGGTCCTTGATAGAGTTAAAAGCCAACTTCTGTATCCCAATTCACACGAGAAAAATCTAGATTACAAGATGGACCGATGTATGTTAGTAGGGTTTAGGGTTTATAGGGTGGAATAGCTGCTGTAATTATTATTATTATTATTATTATTATTATTATTATTATTATTATTATTATTATTATTATTATTATTATTATTATTATTATTATTATTATTATTATTATTATTATTTTCTTGCGTACACACAGTACAGACAACGACACTTCACAGTGTACACACTCTCATCTCTATGAATGCACGCACGTAAACTCTACTCCTATGAGCACCTCGATAAGACTGCATTGGCAGATCTTGAGATTGACGAAGTTACCATAGGCGAATTTTACGCATACCGCGATATGGCAATCATGTTCTTTAGTAGGTAATAGTGGTTCTTCATAGAGGATGGATACATGTCTATAGAAAACCTAACAACATAGATGATGTAACTAGGGTTTTTGTTGAGTATAAAATCTAGCTTCATGTATGGTTTCCCAGCATGAATTATATGGTTTTTGTTGAGTACAAACTTAGTAACATAGATAACAATGCATGATCCTGAAGTTCATCTAGAATGGTACATTAATCAAACATTACAATCATCACTTGTGTTATTTGCGAGTTCAGAAAAGGACTTTCATGAAGTACTTGAAATCAAGGTTAAATTATTCTGTTTCAAAGACCAACCAATGATCACTAATACTTTGATGCAAAATGATGACCTAATAAGATGCTTGTATGTACTTCACTTGTCAAAACATGCATGAGCCAAGCACAATTATTAAACACACAACAACGATAACTCATGGATTCTTATTATGCTATCAGTCATATCCAGCACCTGTATTTCAGGTGGCTCGATTGTGCATGGAATTATTGGCATCGATTGAATAAGGTTAGGCCAAAGGCATTTGCATATTTAGCGCGCGTCCAAAATATATGGGCAGCTATATAGCTAGTTAAAACCGACATTTTTGGTGGCACAAGAAAGGCGGAGATAATGTTAGAAATTATAATCGAAAGTCAAAAGTTGGGAGATAATTGTCTTTTGAATGAAAATATATCACTGTGCAACAGATAATCGAATCTCACTTTCATACGTTACCAATTATGTTTCTGTGTGAGACCTTAATTATGGCTGCAGTTGCCATGATTGTTTCTGAATTTTTAGAAAAAAAACACTAGTATATATATGAGTGGTCCAACATTATTTAACGAAATCAAGAGTGTTTGCCTCAAAATATATGGTACACTTGATACAATCATAATGCAAATACTCCCTCTGTCCCATAATAAATAAGTATCTAAAAATCAGACAAATAAAGTACTTTGGCAAATGACATTGGATTTGGCAATTATTGTTTACATGCGCACCCATAGTTAGCTTCTACTAGGAGGCAGTATTCCATATTAATATAGAATATTATTTATTTTGGGATAAGTTTTAAACATTAGAAAGTTGTTTACTTTGGGACCAAGGGAGTATGCAAAAATGTTGAATCACAATTATTGCATGTGTGGCAGCTAGGGAACAGTATATGTGTGGACGATAAGATATGGTCCCACCGAACAAATGAACAAAGGCAAAAACAGTTGATGTCCTAGCTAGTGACGAAAACTGATCCAAGCGCTCAGAGCATACCGCTATAGACTAAAACTGATCAGATGCTCTGAATCTAGCTATCATCGATCAAGAATAGCATACTTGTCATGCTTGCAAGCAAAGTGCTCTTCCATTGGCTTGCTTGGATGAACCGACCTCAATGTGCATGCCCTCAATCATTGCTTGATATGTATGACTGCAGGCAACAGGTAGCAGCTAGTAGATAGTATCTACTGTGCTAGATATGCTTTCGCTTGCGTCTCGCCATCGGTCAGGTACTCAGGTTAGGTTGTTGCATCTGTTCTCGTAGCCATCCTCCAAAAGCAGCACCTTTCTTTTTCTTCAACCACCTTTTTTTTTTTACAATGGCTGCTATAACGACCATATCATCAGGTCAGTTGGTGTTAACTGCACTTGCACGACAACGTGGGCAGTTGGACACATGGTTGTCTCTCGATGAATCTGCCGAATTTTGGCATAATGCAATATATTTTTTCTAGAACATGCCTTGACGATGACTTAACACGTGTTTCGTTAATTAAGAAGAATTGAGTTACACTATGCAATTAACTTTGAGGGGGTCCCTCAGCTACGTAGTACGTACAAAACCCAAATAAACAAGCCGAAGACAACGAGACGCAACAGTTGCCTATAGAAAAATCAAGACAAAGCATGCGGGCATGTCGAGCGAGCTCTCATCTCGCCGTCACCTTCGGCTGACCCGCTGCAATCTCTGCTAGCTCATCATCATGCATATCAGATGTGGAGATGCTGCACCTGGATTCGTTCTGCTTTTTGGCTGGCCGGCCGGGTGGCATTTGCATATGAGGTCATTACACCTGAAACGCATGAACCATGGATTGATAGATTGACCGGTGGTAACAATGGTACATTATAGAGTTATTAAATAGCAGCAATTATATATTTTTTGTTTGAGTATAAAACTTAATTAATAACATAGATAATGCATGCTCCTCATGATTATTTATTTATTGAATTTCATCTAGAATGGTAGATCAGTCATACATGACAATCATCGCCCGTGTTATTTTGCATGTTCAAAATGGACCTGCATGCAGGAGGTTGCTCGAAACCAAGAAGGTTAAATTATTGTATTCCAAAGACCAATGATCACAGACATTTCATGCATGAGCCATGCACAATCAATCACTTGACAACGATAATAAGTCATGGATTCTTTATGCTAACAAGTCATATCCAGCGCCTGTACATGCTTCAGATGGATGGCTCAATCGTGCATGGAATTATTGCAAACGATTGAATAAGGTTGGGTCAAAGGCATTTTCGTAGTTTGGCCGTCCAAAATAGTTGGCCAAGCTAGCTAATAAGTACTGGCACTTTTGGCACTTTTGGTGGCAAGGGCGGAGATAATGTTAGAAATAATAGTCAAACTTCAAAAGTCCAGAGATGACAGATTTAATTTTCAGATACTCACGGAAAAAATTTTACGCACTCTGTGATGATGAAGGAACTTTTTCTACATGTGCTCCGAATTATAACGTCTTTTGAATGGTTATGTTATTATATGACCTTATTACATTTTGACATGATTACTTCTGAATTTATAGAAAAAATTAAATATACTAGTATGAATGGTCCAACGTTATTGAAATCAACAGAGTGTTTGCCTGATGAAACATATAAAAGTGCATAGTATGTTTTGAATTATCAAGTAGTGCTCAAAGCATGCCGCTACAGTTGTCCTAGCGAGTGACGAAAACTGATCATCAAGTAGTGCTCAAAGCATGCCGCTAACAGTTGTTGCATACCGATTGATGGAGCACATATATGTGACGTTGATGATGTCTATAATAGGAGCTTTATGCTCTGAATCTATCATCGATCAGGAATCTCAAACTTTTGTCATGCTTCCAAGCAAAGCGATCTTGCATTTGCTTGCTTATAATTGATGGACCGACCTCAGTGTGCATGGCCTCAATCATTGGTTGTGGTTGACATCTATGCATTGCAGTCTATACAACAGGTAGCAGCTAGGTACTGTAGTATCAAGACATCTAGTACTCCTAGATGCTTATACAAGTTGCTTGCGTGTCGCCGTCGGTTAGGTTAGGTCGTTGCATCTGTTCTCGTTTCCAATGCAAGGCGCTTGACATGTAGCCATCCTCCAAAAGCAGCAGCAGTGTTATCAAAAACAAAAAAAAGTAGCAGCTAGTTACGAGGACTGCATAACTTGCCTTGCCTCTAAATAAATCAATTTGGAAGTTGAAACTATCCCCCTAAAATCAAGGTTTTTGTTTGGTTCTTACTAAAAGGGGTAATTTGTGACGACGAAACCATCCAACATCTTTCTATTCATTGTCATTGTTGTGTGATTTGTCCGGAGAGTTTTTACTATGGCATTTGGATTGCATCCTCCTATAGATGTAGACGATTTATCTGGAGTGTGGTTTCAATAAACAGGCCAGCATATTCATTCTCTAATTTGCGTGGGAGTAAGTGCAATTTTATGGTCTATTTGACTTTTGTAGAAATGCGTGACTTTTGACAACAAAAAAGATTATACTCTTATTTACAAGTAATTTTCAGGGCAATTTATTGGACTCATTTCTAGGACATCTTGCAAAAGAAAAGCAACAGATCACCTTTGCAGTGTGCCTATCGCACATTGGAGACTTTAGCTATTGAGATCTTTACCAAGCAGATTGCGAGCTGGCATACCATTCACTGGGGGACGTGTCAGCAGTTCGATGCCAGTGGTACTAGTTCGATGACAGTTCGTGGGCTGCTAATTGTGAGCTGGCACTAGTACACAGAGCATTTGTACAGGCGGCTCCAGACGCCTCTTCACAGACGTTCTGGGGTACCGCCTGTGCGGGAGGCCAGTGGAAATGGAGCATTTCCACTGGCGTCCCGCTGTCCACCGCCAGTAGAAATCAATTTTCACAGGCGGTTGACATAACCAACCGCCTGTGAAAATAGTATTTTCACTGGCGGTTAACAGAACAAACCGCAAGTAGAAATACTATTTGCACAGGCGGCTGGTTATGCCAACCGCCTGTGAAAATATTTTTCCCGCCAGTTTTAAATTTGAATTTGTAAATGTGAAACGCCCTCCTTCCCTCCCTGTCCCTCTCCCTCTCCCTTTGTCTCTCCCTATTCTTATGTCAATGATCTTTACATGCAATGATAGGAATACAAAATGCTATTAAATTATGCTACAAAGGACCAATATAATTATATACATATACACACCATTAACAATTTAATTTAATTACAACATTTATATATACATCAATATTCATCACAGTTGTTTTGCGGCCACGACAACAAAGTTTTTCATCGCAAATGATATGATGATTCTAATAATCATCTCGACTTAGTTTGAGAGCGCTAATCTCTCTTAGCGCTCTGAACTCTGGCCTCGCTAAGACGCTATCCGGTTCGTGGTATTTCCCCTCGCTTGGAATGATTTCCTTCATGATGAAGGAGCACAGATCCTCGACTAGTTCATATAGATTTTTTTCCGTGAGGTGTTTGGGCTTGGATGATTCGCAACCACTTTGGAAAGGAAGTTTGTAGACATCATATGTTTGCACTTGGTAACGACATAAATATAGCGTGACTATTAGTTATACCTTATAAGGGTTTTTTTGCGGTACCGTCCGTTTAGTCTCATGAACTCGCACCACGTAGAATCCACGATTAATGGAGCCGGTGGTTGCTTGTGGCACTACATAGAGGAGAAGTTGTTATTGACTTGCAACATCATCTTAACTACGCTTCGTACATACATGATCTGGCTTCATATCTTACTTACCGGCCAGTTATGAAATATTCTTAGTTCCTCGCCCTTTCTGGATAAGTCGAACTTCCCACCCTTCAACTTGTACCACCTGTAAACCCTATGGTCTCAAATAGAATTAGTTAGTTTTTCGTAACTTTGAGCTATAAAAGTATGTATACAAGTATGTTAGCTTACCGTTCCAAGATGGTCGTGACCGTTGCATAGCTTTCAGGTCTATAATCTACAGAGTCAAAGACCAGCATCTTTCCGTCCCTAAGATAGATATAGAAGCATATCCAGTGGTCGCTGCAAGAATGGACCAGAATTGTCATGTGTTTCTATTCATATTGTTAACGTGATTTTTATATATACACTCAGACTTACCCGAAGTTGTATGGTGCAATTACCACTTCCCTGTTTTGGAACTGAAGAAATGCATTTCCTATGTACGCGGCGTATATAGCCTCGTGTCTCTTCTCCAAGTCTTCTTTCTTCTTTGCAGCTTCTTTTTCTGTTAACCCTTATAATTCATCGCTGTCATGACCAATCCGGAAGGTGTGCTCGTTCTCACAGATTTTCTTTGGGCTAAGGTACCCAGTTCTCTTGCTTTCATATTTGTTTGGTCCAGGGCCATAAGTGGTCTCGTCCTTATCATATTCCATTCTGCATGGCACAAGTGCATGTCATCAAAGAGATATCTTAGTAATACAACTCAATAATACTAAAGGATGAACATGTTAGGACGAGTGAGACTTACAATGCAAATAATGTTACGAGCTGAACATCGAGCCGCTTGAGGTTCATCATCAACCAAATGTCTTCGAAGGTTACAAAAGCGGCATCTCGTTCACTTCTGAAAGCAGAGGGTGGTATGCTTACTTGGATCGTGTCGATGCCGACAGAAGCAGCTCTCATATACCGGTCATGTAGTCTTTTTATACCGGTGGTAGTTTCTTGAGTTTTTCCCAACTAAGGAGAGGCACGCCCGGTATGTATCTGTCCGGGGACGTTTTCGTAATCCTCCCATGTGGGCTTCCTGATCTATAAGACATTGATCTCGGGCCTGTTGACGACCTCTCTCCTTTCGGCTAAGTCAACGATCTTTGACTTGTGGCTTTGTGCAATCCCTGATAAAAACCTGGCGGTTCCAGCAGTTTTCCTCTTTGGCTCGAAAGGGGAGATCAATTTGGGAGTTCTTGGATCTTTTTGGGGGGCGGCGGTGGTGTCCAAGGCGATTGTTCGAGGTCATGAGGTGGTGGGGAAGCACGAGCTGGATCATTGAATGGTGGGGTTTCAATAGGATTGGCTTGTGGTGGTGGAGATCCTGTAGGTTTAGGTGATGACTGTGGGGATTCAACAGGATTGGCTAGCGGTGATTGTATATTAGGTGGAGGAGATTGGGGACATGGTGATATTGGGGTTGGGTCCGGAACAACTTCCACATGTGTGACTCTTGAGTTTCTGGCAACACTTCAGGCCGGTTGGTGGTTGCTGCGATTGTGGTGGCTGCGTCAACTCCACGTCTCGTCGAGGCCATAGGATGAAAGTGTTAATGGCCTGTCCGAGTGTCTGAACATTGTCGGGGCCTGGAATTTCAAGCACATCTTTCTCATAGCCAGGGACGCCCGTATGCACTTCGACCCTGCAGTACTCTTCTGGTATGATGGTATGGTGGTAGTCACGTCCTGGGATTGCAAAGCCCGTGGCAACTTCCTTTGTACGAACATGCTTCATACCATATCGTATCAGCAATTTGCAGGGTGTCGGTGCTTCGATATCATCCACTGGGAAGCGTTCTTTGTTGCCCGTAGACCCCACACTGCTTGGAAAGCCAGGTGATTGTGTGGACATGGCGGGGAATCATCTCCCCGAGGACCAGCCGCTTGCGTGTGGGGACGATCCGCATCTGCGGACCTTGTGTGCTCATCTGTTGAGCAGACATTGCACTAGCTAGCTTCTCGTATTATCGAGGATCAGGATTTGTTAGAAAATCAGACATCATGTTCTTGAATTGTTCCTTAGCCTGCTCCTCATAGAAATCTTTCATATGTTCCTTGTATCGATCTCTTTTCTTGTACATGCCCAACCACTCTTCACCAAATCCCTCTTTCCATCCCCTCTTCGATGATATTCCTCGTACACGACCAGGATGCTCAGGGTTGCCTAGACCTATAGTCAAGATGTCCCTCTCCCTTTGTGGCTTGAATCTTCCCTCTTTGACATCCGCGGCCAATTCCACAATTTTTCTCTTGTCGGTGTCATTTCATCGGGGACAGTTCAAACCGGTAGAAGTTTGTTTTGTTCCTCTAGCTTTCAGTCAATTCGCCGTTCTCTCACCAACTTCCTCTGAGAGGACAGGCTTGCCTTGTTTATTGAGCTCTTCCTCCTCTGCCCGCCACTTCGAATCTGCGAGCTTGTAACCACCTGTGCCAAGGTGGTGGTGGTACTTGTTCTTCTTTGCTAGCTCAAGCGGCTTCGCTCTTGGCTTGGAAAGTTGGATCTTCCTTCGAGCCCCGAACACGCCCCTTGACCGAGCGGTGATCTTATACTTACTCGTTGGATCCTTACCCTTCTTCAGATATTTGATATTCATTTCCGATCTATAGTTTCGGAATGACGTTGCAACCTGCTTGAAGAAATACTCTTTCACAATTTTATCAGTCCCCGTAGGGATGACAAACCTTTCACCGAACTTTCTCCATAACTCTTTTCGTGTAACTACGCTCACATCCGCCCACCTCTGGATTGTGATGTCAAGCTTATCCCTGACCAAGAAGAAACCAATCGCATTTCTTATTTTGGCCGCCACCGCATCTGACACTAATGGCTCTCCTTTTGGGCTTATGTCAGGAATAACATAGGTCTGCTCTGGCCACTTGTTCGTCCCTCTTTCACCTCGTTTTCGATCCGTGCGTTTCCGTTTCCTTGACTTCGAGGTGGTTGTCTCGGTTGTTTTCGGGGGGGCTTCTCCTTCCGGCACTTCTGCTTCCTCGGCCAGAATGTCCCGCAATTGAGACAAAACCTCCTGCACGATATATGCAACGCATCATGGAGCGGAGCCTCTTTTTACGGGATCAATGAAAATATTTGTTTGTATGTAATAACTGTACCTCATCGATAGCTGGATCATAATCTGGGTCTACACTACGTTGACGTTGTCTATCTATGCTAGGGCATGGATCACTTCGGTTTCCGTCGTCTTCTTCTTCTTCCAACATGTCACCATGGTAATCTTCTTCTTCTTCTTGTGCCGGAGGATTTGTAGTTCTAAAAATGTAAGGCCAATAAGTATGTGAGTTCTTCATTTCTATAAGTCATCGTTCTAGTAAACGTAATTGTGTCATACTAACCGTTGGTCCAGGGGTGTATCAACCTTATTGGGCGACTCTGGTATTTGGTCATCTGCATGCTCTCCGGATTTTGGAGAAGTCATCTTCTCTTTAGTAATGCTAAGTCATGTGAAAAATGATAAGTCATTAGTACACTAAGTCAATAACACACTAAATCAAACCTAGAAGTAATCATTGTACTCGTAGTACTTATCACATATGATAAAGGAAGTACTTAGTCATTGGAGAGAAAGTACTTAGCACATACAATAATCATTGCTTTTCTAGAATTGCTAATATCACACATATGATAAAAGAAATAATAGAAAGCAACAATATTTATTACATTTACATAAAATATTAGTACATACAGTAGGCACTCTCTACATACACTAGGAAATAATAGAATTTACATAAAATATTATCACAACCACTAAGTACTCAGTCACTAATAAATGCTAAGTCATTTACAATATTTTAGAAGGAAAGAAATATATCTCTAGCTTTTTCGAAGTCATTTGCAATAATAAACAATTCCAATATTTATAAAGAAAAGAAATCATTTATAATATTTAAAAACGAAAGAAATATATCTCTAGCTATTTCTAAGTCATTTACAATAATAAATATTTCTAATATTTATGAAGGAAAAAAATCATTTACATTATATTTCTAGCTTTTTCTAAGTCATTTACTCCTATTGTCACTATTACTTTTAATAAAAAAAAAAAAAAAAAAGGCCTTGCTGGACCCATTGGAGGGCCCAAAGGTGGCCCAACACGGCAGCTGCCCAAGAGGCCCGGCCTCGGGCTAGGGGCAGGGCAGGCGTTGCCCGCGCGCCGCGCCGCCGTCCGCCGTCCGCCCGTCAAAGCATCGAGGCTGGCCGGCGTCGATGCTCCGCCGCCGCCGTGAGCCGCCCTGGCGGCCGTGAGCCGCCGCTGCTGGGGCGCCGTCGCCGCCTAGCGGCCCTAACGGCGCCACATCGCCTACCGCGCGCCCCGCCGCCGCCCAGACCGCCGACCACGCCGCCACGCCGGCAACACATCTCGTCGACGGAGAGGTTAACGCTCACCGACGGGCGGGCGGCGTAGAATGGAGCTCCGGGCCGAATTCGACGGCGGCGGCATCGACCTCGACGGCGGCTGCGTCCACGGGCGTCGGCATCGGGCGGGCGCTGAATGGACCGAGCTCCTCGAAGCGGCTATGACCTCAACGGCGGCGCCGGCGCTCGAAATTTTGGCAGCCTGGCGGCGTGGATTGCAAAGGAAACGCGCCCACCGAGTTGAAATTTTCACAAGTCCCGCGCAGTTCTTATATAGGAATTCATTTTCACAGGCGGATAACAATATAAACCGCCTGTGAAAATGATTCTTTCACAAAGCGGTTGGTAATGACCACCGCCTGTGAAAAATGATCTTCACGCACGGTTTGTATTGATCCCCGCCAGTGAAAATAACATTTACATCGGCGGTTGGTAATGACCAACGCCAGTGTAAATGCTTTCCTGGTTTTAGGTTATTTCTTTCAGGTTATAGAATAAATTGTTACATATATAGGATATTTCTTTTTTGGGTATTTCTTTTTAGGATGTAGGATATTTCTTTTTAGAGTATAGAATATTTCTTTTAGGTTATTTCTTTTTAGAATATAGGATATTTCTTTTAGAGTATAGAATATTTCTTTTAGATTATTTCTTTTAGAGTATAGAATATTTCTTTTTGGTTATTTCTTTTTAGGATATAGGATGTTTCATTTAGAGTATACAATATTCCTTTTAGGATATTACTTTTAGAATATAGAAAACATACAATATTAGGAGGAAGAATATTTCTATCACGATTGAACAAGCTGAAAGAAAAGGACTTAAAGAAGTAGAAACAAAAAAAGACCTCAATAAGTTGAAGAGCAATACGAAGAGATACGAATTTATGAGTACAAATTACCGATAAATTGTTACACATGACATTAAGTAATACTTAACTAATACAAAATCTAGCTAGCCAGCTACTATTCTTCCTTCTCCATCGTGGCGCACCCATGGTAATGAATTCTTGGAGATATTTCGCTCAACATTCCTTATCTTTGAACGATGATCTTCAAAGAGAGACATATGCCCGAAGTGGTTGAAGTCATCTAGATCAATTACACCATCAACTCCTATAGCTTGCTGCTTTACAGGAAGAACTATATGCTTGGTCTTGTCGCTACTTTTCTTCTCTTCTTTACAAAGGATCTGTTCGGCATAGAAGACCTGCGGCAAAGCACGGTTAGCAAGGATCCAAGGATCATCCTTGTAGCCTACTTTACTTAGATCAAGAACTCTCAAGCCATAGTTGTCCACGGTGATATGGTTGTCATCAATCCATTGGCATCGAAACACAGGCGTCTTAAATGAATCATAGTCTAGTTCCTATATCTCCTCAATGAAGCCAAAGTATGTAGCAGTTTCATCTGAATCATCTATGGCCTCGCAACGAACACCACTGTTTTACGCCATGCTCTTTTGGTCCCTAGAAGTAGTACAAAATGTGAAGCCACTAATGTCAAAGGTCTGCCATGATGTGACCTGGCGAGATGGTCCAGCTGCCAACCTCTTGATAGTTTATTGCTCAATTGTGTCTCCATTTGGAATGTTCGCTCCATTAGCCATGTCGTGAATCGACGCTTATGTTCCTTCGATACCCAATCCTCTGTTTGCCAGTGGTTTCGATCGCTTAGCTCTTGTATGTGTTGTTTGATCGAGGATCCATTATTGAGAGCTGATGTAGGATGCTATGATGCGCCTCGAGGACAATATTGTAGTCTGACGGGATGAATGATTTTCGACCCATCCTCCCACACCCATATAGTCTACCCTCATGTCGAGACGGAGGCAAACCTATTGCAATTTGGTCTTTTAGGCAAGTATTGCAGAATAGACCTCCGGACTCAATGGCCTCTTCGGTAGTGTACTCCTCTATCATAGATGCCTCAGGACGAGCACGAGTGGCTACGTACCCATTAAGAATTGACATGAAACGCTCATATGTCCACATCTCATGCAAATACATGGGACCCAATGCCTGTATTTGTGGCACCAAATGCACGACAAGGTGTACCATTATATCGAAGAAAGAAGGCGGGAAACACATCTCAAGTTATGACAATGTCTCCACTGCAAATTCCTGAAGAGACTCCAACTGCTCTTGATCAATTACCTTTTGTGATATCTCATTAAAAAAGAAGCACAACCGTGTGATTGCCATCTTTAAGAACACCGGACTTATAGCCCTGATGACAATAGGGAGGAAAGTTGTCAGCATCACATGACAATCATGTGAGTTGTAGTTGGTTAGTGTAAGGTCCTTCATTGACACAATGCTCTTAATATTGGAGCAGAATCCAGCTGGAACTTTCAATTTTTTCAACCACACGCACATGGCATGTTTCTCATCTGTGCTCAAGTTGTAGCTTGCTGCTGGGAGGTGGTACTTTCCATTATCTAGCAATACCGGGTGAAGTTCAGGTTTTATATTCAAATTGACCAGTCCTGACGTGAACTGAATCCTTCCTTTGTCTTGCCCTTTATGTCTAGTAAGGTACCAATTATGCTTTCAAACACATTCTTCTGGATGTGCATACCATCAACCGCGTGTTGTACGTCAAGCTCTTTCCAATATGGCAAGTACTTAAAGAAAATTGACATCTTCTTGAATGTAGCCCCAGGAGTTGACTTTATATCCTTTCTTACTTTTCCATCTTTTGTCTTCTTACCAAATACAAACTTGATGTTCTTAACTATCTCATATACTCTGTGACCTTTACTATTACCTGATGGAGCAGTGGACCTTAGTTCATTATGATTGTCAAAGTACTTATCCATCTTTCGCAAGCGGTACCTATGACCTTGTGATAAGAAACGCCTGTGTCTCATGTACACTATCTTGTTGGAGGCACTGAGGGACACATAAAATGTTTCATCCAAGCATACTACACAACAAACCTTGCCCTTGAACTGTCCCGACAATACAAAGAGAGAGCGGGTAATCGTTGATTGTAACAAAAATAATTGCTCTTAGTGTGAATGACTCTTTCCGGTATTCGTCCAACATGGCGACACCTGTATCCCATAATATTCTCATTTCCTCCATTAATGGCTCCAAGAATACATCCATGTCAACACCAGGTTGTGTAGGTCCAGAAATAAGAATGGTTAGCAAAAGATATTTTCGCTTTTGTAGCAAGTGTGGAGGCAGATTGTAGATGGTGAGGATCACCGGCCATGTCTTTGTGCTTATCGCTCCTTTCAGCAAAGGGATTCATTCCATCGGTACACAAAGTGCGAACCTGATATTTCTTGTCTCCTTAGCAAATTGCGGGTGGTCCTCATTGAATTTTTACCATTGCTTGCCATCCGCAGGATGTCGAAGCTTTCCATCTACTTTGTGCTTATCGAAGCATGCCAAGTCATAAGCTCTGCGTCCTCAGGGTTTGCGAACAAACACCTCAACCGATCTACTACTGGAAGGTACCACATGACCATAGCAGGAACCCTTCTCTGTGCGTAGTAGTCTTCTTCTTCATTTTTTTTAGTGCAGGGTTTTGAACTCTGTTGAGTCTTCTTTCTCTTTTTCCCTTTAGAAATGGAGGCTGCATTCTCTTCTTGTAGATAGTCTTTTTTCGTCTTGTACCGACTTGCACCACAATTTGGACAGTTGTCCAAGTCTTTGTAATCACCTCGATATAGGATACAGTGATTTCGACAAGCGTGGATCTTCTGGACACTCATAGTAAGTGGACTGATTAGCTTCTTTGCATAGTACGTGTTAGCAGGCACTTTGTTCTCCTTTGGAAGCATATCTCTGAGAGTACTCAATAATGCATCGAAGCTGGCATCGGACCATCCATATCTTGCTTTCAACATCAACAGCTTCAAAGACGTAACCGTAAAGTTGTGAACTCTTTTTTGTACAACCTTTTAGTCTCATCGCACAATGGCTCTGGCTGGTGCCTTCTCCAAGGCCTCCATACCTTTCATAAAGATCATTGATGGATCGTATGACGACGCAATAGTGCAGCCATCGGGTTCCGCATCTTCATCCATTATTTCAGTTTCTGTTGTCCTCGGTTCCTCCAACATTCGCATCATCATGAACATCAGGCACAACATGTTCACTCTGCTGGGGACAATGGTGATAAGTCTCATGTAGGAACTGACTAATATCATCAACAAGCATATCTGGGCCATTCGCTCTGAGGTTCGCAGGGTCTCCAACTATATACGGCGTAGAGCTACCCTCTCCATGCTTTGTCCAAATCAAGTAATCTTCCATAAATCCTCGGCGGACCAAATGATTTAAGATTGGTTTAGTGTCTTCATAAACAACAATATTCCCGCAATCTGAGCAAGGGCAATATATGTGTCTCTTTCGTGTTCTCAAAGCATGGTTTTTCGCAAAGATCGATAAACTTCTGAACCTCGGTATGTATGATGGATCTACTCTGTCTAAGTTATACATCCGTAAGGCTCTATCCATCGTTATCTGTTAAAAAGTTTAGTAGATTTATATATTGTAAACACTACAAAGTAGACATAGATGTTTATTTATATTAATTATTAACTAACCTTTGTATGATCAAGTATACTGTTCAAAAGAGTATATATAGATGAAAATAACTCCTCACTTGTATATTTCTGAAAATAGTACATATCCGAGCAAGACTAGTTACTAATAAAATAACCAGCAATACTTTATTAAACAATATACAACAAAAAAACTAAAACATCAATTTATTAGATGAAACCAAAACTATTAAAGCAAGACTAGTAACTAAAACCCTAATAAAAGCCTCAACACTACTTAATTTAACGAAACAAAAATCAATAATTAAACAAAAACTAATTCAAAGCCTCAAGATCTAGACAAATTCCAAATAACTAAAACTAGATTAATTAATAACAACCTAGCTAAAAGCATCACTACTAGCTAATTAAACTAAATATGAATAAACATAACAAAATAATTAAAGCATCAATTTTTTAGATAAAACCAAAAAAAAATTAAAGCAAGACTAGTAACTAAAACCCTAATAAAAGCCTCACCACTACTTAATTTAACGAAACATAACTAAATAATTAAACAAAAACTAATTCAAAGCCTCAAGATCTAGAAAAATTCAAAAATAACTAAAACTTGATTAATTAATAACAACCTAGCTAAAAATATCACTACCAGCTAATTAAACTAAATATAAATAAATAACACTAAACAATTAAATAAGAGTAGCTAATAAAACTTAAAAAAGATAAACCATAGCTACAAAAGGTGAACCCCTAAATAAAAAGTGACTAGAATTATTGAAGAAAAAAAACCTAGCTACTCTTCTCTCTCTTGAGCTCTTCTCTCTCTTGAGGTGAAACCCTAGATCTCTAAAGTGGTGGGAATTGAGGAAAAGAAGGAAATGAGGCAAGAAACACATAAACTAACCTTTTTTAGCTACCTCCTACAAAGAAATCAAGATCAAAACCTCTCCCCTTGTATTGGCTCAAATCTGGACCTCCAAAGCTCCAGCCATGGCTAAGTGCTCGGCCTACAGTTCTGTTGGAGGTGGAGAGGAGGAAGAAGGTGGGTATATATAGGTGAATAACAGACAAAGCGGTTGACATAAGCCAACCGCCCGTGAAAATGTCCCATGTTTTTCACAGCGGCTGGTGTTAGCAACCGCCGGTGATAATGGTCATTATCATCGGCGGTTCATTATGCAAACCGCCAGTGTAAATGTGACCATTTGCACTGGCGGTTGGCATAATGAACCGCCAGTGATATTACTTTTTCACCGGGCGGTTCTAAGGCTAGGGGAGCGCTGGTCGATTTGCGCAGGCGTTTGTCAACTAAAACCGCCTGTAAAAATGAAACCCCACCGTCAACACAAATACTACGGTACTAGTGTGGGCTGCTGGGAAAGAAGATTGAAGTAAAAAAAAAAAAAAAACGGCCCGTTTCAACCATGCTAGAAAATGTCAGAAATAGTACGCGTGGTCCACCTCACATTCCTGAAATGTCTAGACATGGGTTTATTGGTGCTCCCCATACCTCTTTAGGTGTGAACACCTATCCGCACAAAGAACCACGTGGCGATGATCCAGGGCATGTGTCTCTATACCCAAGGGGAGGACAAAGGATATGGGTGTAAGGAAGATATTTTATACACACACACAGAGGTTACGTGGTGTTAACTGGACTTGCACGGCAACATACATGGACGACACATCCATGTTTACGTTGTCTCTCCATCATGAAGAATGTACAGAATTTTGGCCATCAAGATATATATCATGTATCGTATCTTTGTGGATGGATTATTCCAAAAGAACACCACATTTTGCATGTAATTTCATAATAAAGCAGCAAACTATCTGTGGGGAAAAGCAGATGCATTTTGCATACATACATGACATGAAAGGGAAACAGCTAGCATGCATGCTGGCAAGTCGAGCGAGCTCAGCTTATCTCGCCGTCACCTGCAGCTGACCCGTTGCAATCTCAGCTAGCTCACCATCATTCATATAATTTCATATCTCTCATCATGTGTGTGGATAACTGGATATGCTGCACGGTGATTCGGTCTGCTTTTTGTCGGGCTGGCAGGAGGCATTTGCATCTGAAGTCGGTACACCTGGAAGGCATGCAGACCTTTTAATTTCCGTGTACCGCAACTGCCGAGGCACGTCGTCCCTATTCAACATGCTTTTGCTTTGTACGGCAAGATATACATCGATAATGGACGGCTGCGACACTTGGACAGAATGCACAGCCCAAACACAGCTTCTTCGCCCAAAGTAACCTATGTGTCGCTGGCCACATGACCGCTTCCGCTTGTGGTAGAGGGATGGCGTATATTTCTTTGCCTGGACTGCAGCCAGAGACCAGCGCGTGTAATCAGGCCTTTGTTTGCCTGACCAGCGCGTGGAGTCTAGGCCACATGGTATCTGAGGTACCTGTAAACCTGCAGCCCGAGAACAGTTCGTTTCTCGTGGGCTTGGCTACACGCTTGCTCCTTCACGTCACTATTGGGCGACGTGTATTTGTTTCCTAGCTCTTTTGTTGGATAGACCCCAATAAACCAGGCAAACAAACACAGTCTATCAACCTGGCTTACCAGGACCAGTATGAACAAACATAGAAGCTTGCAGCCTCTGGGCTAGTCGGCTCTTTTCCTGGTTGGGCTAGTTCGAACAGACCATCCATGTTTAGGCAAAGAAACACAAATATAAAATCTATTCTTTCAGTTACAAATTACAAATCATTTTAGCTTTCTCCTAAATATAGTTTTAATAACCCTTCAGAGAAATAAAGAAACATGTACAGTACCAAACTATAAATATGTGTTTGAAATTACTAGATTTTAAATTTTAAATACTAAAATTTTCAAAATGCCTTCAATGTTGACACGATCAATATCAAATTTATACTGGTTATGCAATCTACAATTTTGTAGTTGATAACTATTTTATATGAAGTTGTTTAGAGTTACAAATATTGGTTTAAGTTGTCATATTTTGAGCTTCAAATTGTTCAATTTTTTCAAACAATATCATATGGAGACACACTCTATATCAAATTTATAGAGCTTGAAAAGGTCAACAACTTTATTTCAATATTTTAATTTTAGGTAATATTGCAGTAAAAAAATTAAATATGAGATGACAAAAGGTTTATGTATAAAAAAAATCATATCTTCACTCGGTGAAGGTGTCATGCGAGACTAGAATAATTCATGGGTTTGAATTCTAGAAAGCACTCTGTTTTGGTTTTTTAAATTATTAACAGAGACGAGTATTTTAACGTATCCGTCTCTGTAAATGATATTAATTAACAAAGGAGGACATCTCAAGAAACTCCACCAGAGACAAACAGGAGAGTGCCTCTATACATGCCTATCAATATAGATTATTTGCTAGAGACGGTCACATGCTCGTCTTTGTAAATAACAAATTGTAAATAACAAATGACTATCTCTGAAAATGGTTTAGGTTAATAAGTTTAATTACATCATCAAATGATATCTTGTTGATATATATTTTTTTCTATAAACTTGCTTAAAGTTAGACAAGTTTGACTTAGGACAATAGTAAAAACAATTTTAATTGAAACGTGGGGAGTACTGAAACGTGGGAAGTATGTAGTTACTGTGTTTGGCTACATTATGTGGCAATTTATATTCCATGTAATCCAAGTCAGTGGCCGCAGCACTTTGTAAAACAGTATCCGCTGTTTGTATAATTGGTGGATTCGAAATGGGGAGTGGCTTGGTCCATAAAAAAGGTAATAATTGGTTAACGGAATAACAACTAGCCAAAGACTTGGCTAATTTTTAGTTCACCTGTTAGCTCTTCATTTAGGTTACAGATAAAACTAGTATTTTTTAGCAGTTAACAATAATTAGCCCTTGTGTCAAACATATCCTAACAAACTAATAGCTACTAGTTGGAAACATTATTGATCATGCTGCTCACTACGCTACT
Organism: Chrysopogon serrulatus; assembly: GCA_015844335.1. Taxonomy (NCBI): domain Eukaryota; kingdom Viridiplantae; phylum Streptophyta; class Magnoliopsida; order Poales; family Poaceae; genus Chrysopogon; species Chrysopogon serrulatus. Next base: position 45,905 of record JADLZL010002047.1, read on the forward strand.
ATACTATTATAGTATGTTTTTTGGATCCCAACATTCCAAATTCCAAATGGGGCTTATACTATGTAATCTAACTCGGTGGTCGTAGCATTTTAAAAAAGTGGAGCATGAGTTCTATCGATCGCTTGTTTGTGCCTTGACCACTAGGCCGGTATGCCTTTTTGTTAAAAAAAAACATATGAATTTTCACTAGCACCAATATTAATGAATAATGTTATGCTGCGGGTCCGGCCTTGACGTTTCGACATAACATACCAAGGTAATAAAATTGGCAATATAGCTAAAATAGCGTGCCTTTGCATAAAAAGGTACCGTTGTGGAGGACCCCTACGCCACCCAAGCAAAAACCATATGATACGCTACTAAGGTAAGTGACATGCGCAGTGATGTCATTTTCTGATACCTTCTTCTCAGCAGATTCTTCCATTCATATGCATGGAAATCCAGATTTGTTGTAATTTGGGGGCTATGGGTTATGGACAAAAGTTCAAAGGTGAATTAAAAGTGTCCTCCTTTCCCCGGTACGTACCTTTATTCATATTATATTTTTCAGCTTATTACATTACACCTTGATCCATCCTACTGGCCACTTACCGGCAGTGCCATCGTGTCATCACCATAGATTAGGTGAGTAGGCATCAGGTTTTTCTAAATCAATTGACCACCAATCGTTCCCTCTATTGGGCGCATGCGTTAACGCTAACAATTAACAAATGTTCAAGCTAATTTATTTAAAGTCACTCGCATGTACCACAAGGTTGTCAGGATTGTGATACTATATACTCCCTCCGTTTCAAAAAGAATATAATTCTTAGCACAGTATCAAGTTAAAGTACCTCAAGTTTGACTAACTATATAAAACCTATAAATAGTGATGATATCAAATAAGTATTATTTTTAGAGTTGTCATGAGTTATGATGTAAACATTAATGTTTTTACTTATTCGACATCATAAACATTAATGTTTTTACCTCTAAGCTTATTCGCAGAGAAAACCTTTACACCTACTTCAAGTACATAAACAATATACCTAATTTATTTATTACAATTGTGTTAATTAATTGACATAAATACACACACTGATCATATGTGTATATTTTTTTTTTGTTTCATTCCAAGCTTGAGTGGATCAAGAATGAGGTCCTACAACCGCCAACTGCTCAAAGCAATTCAAGAGGCATTAGCAGGATTTCCTTTTTAGCAGGTCATAGATGCCTAAGGAAAATACTTCAATGACAGAAAATTAACTCTTTTGCCTCCTGAACAGCTGGATTTAATTGTAATACACTGGCTTTTGTTAGTTTATGTTGTATAAGCAACTGAGATTAATGGGGTTTCCCAACCAAGCTGAAGCCCCCTTTTTCCCACCAGTGTCATCAAAGCATCTCAAGTTTGATCAGAATTACGGAGAGAACTACAAGGATTAATAATATCAAATAGGTACACCACGAAATATAATTAATGAAGTATGTAATGACACTTATTTGATATCATAAATGGTATTATTTTATTATATAAATTTGGTCAAACTTGAGATTCTTTGAGTCTCCAAGAAAATTGAAATGTCTTGTAATTTATGATGGAGGTAGTATTCATGTAGCAATTTAAGATTGAGGGAACATGCATGTAGTCTTTGACAAATTGAAATCTTTTCGTCCTTTTGCTGCATAATGGAAAGCATACAAACTTTGTGCTAAATGTTAACCAAACTGTCCAGTCGCTGGCAGGCCTTGTACGTTGCCTTGCCCGGCCTGTTCACTAGTACACAAAAAGTTTATCACCGGGCGGTGCTCAAGCCCTCACCACGGCGGTTCTCGAGCCGCCGCTGGGAAAGGCCAATAGAAATGGAACATTTCTACCGGGCGGTTGCTTGAGAACCGCCAGTGGAAATGTGATTTCTAATGGCGGTTGGTTAAGTCAACTGCCAAGTGGAAATGAGATTTCTACCGGGCGGTTCACTTCCTCTTCAAGCTTACAACCACCCGTTGGAAAGTTTCCCGCCATTTTTTGAAATTCAAATTGAAACCTATTTATTTATATTGAAACTTATGATAACATGCAATTAAATTCTATCATACATTTATATACATCAATAAAAATCCATTTACATCAAAATTGCATTATATCATACATACATACTTCAATATAAATCCATGTACATCACATATGTATCATACATATATACACATCTAAAGTTTTCTCTTTTTCTCTAATTAGGAAAGCCTTAATAATCGTCTCGACTAAGATTGAGACGCCTAATATCAGTTAGCGCTCTATATTCCGGCTTTCCTAATTCACTGCTCGGATCGTTGTATTTTCTTTCAGGTGGGATGGCTTCTTTCATGATGAATGAGCAGAGATCCTCAACTATGTTGTATAATGCTTTTTCATCGAAATTGGTTGTCGGATCTTCTGTATAGGCCTGAACAAAAAGTATGTTTATAATTCAACATTATATATTTTCACTTGGTAACAAATATTAACAAGATTAGTGACAAAACTTATAAATGACGGCTACTTATACCTTATCAGGGTTTCTGATGTATTGTCCGTTGTCTCTCATAAACTCGCACACGTAGAACCCACAGTGTAGCGTTCCCGGTGGTTGCTTGTGGCACTATAATGGACAAGTGTGTATTGAGTTTCTGAAACGTGCTATGTATTAATTGTATATGTATGATATGCACTTATAAATTTACGTACCGGCCAGTTATGAAGTATATCCATTGGCTTTTCTTGTTTAGAAACGTCATATGGACCTTTAGAAATCTTATAATACCTATATGCCCTATGTTCTCGAATAGAATCACCTAGTTATTATGCAACTCTTATAGATAAAACAAAGCATGCATATATATAGGCTTACCGTTCTAAGATTGTCAAGAATGGTGCATAAGCTTCAGTTGAGTAATGCGTGGAGTCTAGTACTAGCGTCTTTCCTTCCCTAGGATAAATTAAAAAACAGATCCAGTGGTCCCTACAGGATCAAATTTGTGATGAGATATGTGTCATGAAATTCTTAACTTGATGTATGTAAACTCACACTTACGTAAAATTGTAGGGGGCTACTATGCAATGTCTGTTTTTGAACTTTAGCATTGCTTCTCCTATGTAGAGAGAGTATTTGGCTTCAAATTTCTTTTTTAGCTCCGCTTTTTTCACCTTAGCCTCTTTAGGTGTTAAGCCCTTCAAATCATCATGGCCATCACCGATTGTGAACGTGTCTTTGCTCCTCGCATATTTTCATTGGGCCGAGATACCCGATGCTTTTTTCTTCTTCATATGTCTGATCTAGACCATAACGCATCTCTTCCCCATCATATTGCATTCTGCAAGGCGCACAGGTACTTGTTAGAGTAAGAAATAAAAGCATGCCTGTTGATTTGGTTCACCTCAATGATAGTAACATGTGTATTTTTTAGTCACACTTACAATGCAAACACCGTCACGAGCTGTACGTCAAGCCTCTGGAGGTTCATCATTAGCCATAAGTCCTCGAAGATGACCATAGCCTTTTCTCAGCCAGATGCAAAAGCATTTGCTGGTATACAAACATTGATCGCCGAGATCCCAGCAGTAGATGCTCTCATATGCCAATCGTGCATCCTTTTGATCCCTACTGGGATTTGTTTAAGTTTGTCCCAGCTGAGAAGAGGCCTGCCATGGATATATTGAGTCGGGACGTTCTGGTAATCATCCCACGTTGGCTTCTTTACCTCTATGATCTTCGTATTATCTTTGCCGAAGTTCGAGGATTGTGATGCTGACTTCTCATGCTCGGATAAGTCAACAATATGTGCTTGCCGAGACATTCCAATTCCTGATAAAAACCTCGCCGTGCCAGCACTTTTCTTCTTTGGCTCATATGGCGAAACCAATTTGGGTACCGAGAACTTCTTCGGTACGGGTTTCCTCTTCTTTGGCTTTGGTGGCGGCGTTGGTGTTGGAGTTGTTTCCGGCAGCTTTTCCATCACTGGCGGGGAAGCAGGGAAGTGGAGTGGCGATGATGGTGGTCGGACAGGTGAGTTAGGAGGAGGAACATGTGCTGAGGGTGAGTCTTGAGGATCAGGAAGTGACGATTCCTGAGTTCCTGGGAGGCCTTCAGAGGATGGCGGTGGTTGAGTCAACTGAACATCTCGTCGAAGCCAAAGAATAAAATTATTAATAGCTTGCCCGAGTGTCTCGATACCCTCAGGACCAGGGATTTCTAGCATGTCGTCCTCGTATCCTTGGACGACCGTTGACATTTCAACCCTGCAATACTCTTCTAGAATTTCTTTATGATGGTAGTCACGGCCAGGGATTACAAAGCCTTCAGCTACTTCCCTGGTACGAACATTCTTCATTCCATATCTGATGAGTAGTTTACAAGGTGTTGGTGCAACTATATCATCCACTGGGTAGTGCTCCTTGGTTGCCGTAGACGCAACACTACTTGAAAGAATTGGACCTTGGGTGCAGACCACCATCTGTTGATGGGGTTGTGTTGCGACCCGTGGCATTTGTGGAGGCTGTGCACTCATCTGTTGAATAGACATTGCACTCGCTAATTGCTGAATAAACTCGGGATCAGGATTTGATAGCATGTTGGACATGATTACTTTGACTTGTTTCTTCGCCTCTTCCTCAATGACATCCCTCATTGCTTCCTTGTATCGGTCGCGTTTCTTGTACATTTCAGCCCACTCATCCCCGAATCCTTCTTTCCACCCCAGCCTTGACGAGACACCTCGTACACGTCCTGGATGCTCGGGGTTTCCTAGACCAACACTTAAGATGTCTTTCTCCCTTTTTCTCTTGAATTTTCCTTCTCTCTCGTTGCGTGCTGTTTCAAACATCTTCTGTGCTGGCTCTTGGATTTCACCAGGGACTCTAGCGCCAGTCTCTTCTTGTTTTGCTTTTCTTGCATAGATCCAATTCGCGCTTCTTTCATCAAGCATTTCAGATAGCACCGGTTCTCCTTTTTTCTTCCTTTCAGCCTCCTCTGCCCGTCATTTCGGAATATGAGCCTTGTAACCACCTGAGCTAAGATGGTGGTGGTACTTGTTCCTCTTTGCTAGTTCAGAGTTAGCTTCACTCTTTCTCTGGAAGTCAGGATCATTCCTCTGCAGTTTAAAAATCTCCCACTGGGCAGGTGTAATCTTAAAGTACCTTTTTGTCGGGTCCTTCTTCATCTTGGCATACTTGGTATTAAGTTCCCACCTAAAATTTCGGAACAAGATTGCACACTGCCTGAATGCATACTGCTGGACGAGGTCTTTTGATCCTGGAGGGAAAAGGAACCTCTCCTGCAACCGCCTCCATACAATTGTCTTCGTATTATTTGGCACATCATTCCATGTGCGATTTGTGATGTCAATCTCATCTCTATCTAAGAAGCCAATTGCGTTCTGAAACTTGGCTGGCACCTCTTCAGGTGCTAGAGGCTCTCCTTTCATGTTGACATCGGTGACCCTATATGTTTTTTTTGGCCACTTGTTTGTTCCTCTCTGACCTCGTTTCCGATCACTCTATTTCCTTGTCCTTTTCTTTGAGGTGGTTGTCTCGGTTGTTACTGGCGGTGCGTCACTTGGCACGTCTTCTTGTTCTTCCTCCTCAGCTAAACCCATCATTTGAGACAATACCTCCTGTGTCATTTGAATAAGTACTACATGAAGTCCTCCATAACTTAGTATATATAGATATGAATGTGTAAGGTACTATCTTTACCTCATCAAGTGTTGGATCATAGTCTGGGTCATTCCGCTCCGGACGACGAGTCCTATCCGGGCTAGGATGCAGATCACTTGGACTATGGTATTCTTCGGAATCTCCCTAGTTGCTATGGTTTGGAGAACTCATCGACACTAAATGCATGTAGAAAATACAAAACCCTAATTAGAAAACCTTAAGTATAACTCTAAGTAGAAAACCCTATGTATAAAACCCCAATTGGAAAACCATAATTAGAAAACCCTAAGTATGAAACCCTAAGTGTAACCCTAATTAGAAAACGCAAAGTATAACCCTAATTAAAAAACCCTAATTAGAAAACCCTAAGTATAAAACCCTAAGTGTAACCCAAATTAGAAAACCCTAAGTATGAAACCCTAAGTGTAACCCTAATTAGAAAACCCTAAGTATGAAACCCTAAGTGTAACACTAATTAGAAAGCGCTAAGTATAACCCTAATTAGAAAACTCTAAGTAGAAAACCCTATGTAGAAAATCCCAATTGGAAAACCATAATTAGAAAACCCAAAGTATGAAACCCTAAGTGTACCCCTAATTAGAAAACGCTAAGTATAACCCTAGTTAGAAAACCCTAATTACAAAACCCTAAGTATAAAACCCTAAATATAACCCTAATTAGAAAACCCTAAGTATGAAACCCTAAGTGTAACCCTAATTAGAAAACGCTAAGTATAACCCTAATTAGAAAACCCTAATTACAAAACCCTAAGTATAAAACCCTAAGTATAACTCTAATTAAAAAACAAAGAGTATTTACTTATGCAGCGTGGAGGAAAGACCGATTCGACGGCGGTGGAGAACGATGGTGTACCCCTTAGACGGCGGTGGAGAACGGTGGTGGAGAACGGTGGTGGAGACCGATTCGACGGCGGTAGAGAACGAGGCAGTGACTGCATATTAATAGAAAAATTACAAGTATATAAGTATTAATGAAATAAAGAAATTAATACATAAGCTATTACATTAACTAATGAACATAATTAACTAAAATGTTTTAGTTTAGTTATTATTTTATGTATGAAAGAAAAGAATTAATACCTAAACTAAAACATTAACTAATTAACCTAAACTAATACATTAACTAATTGGAAAAAAGAAAAAAATAACTAATTAACATAATTATATATTAACTAACAGGTAATTATGGAACCCTAAATAACAAAGTAAACTAAATTAATTATAAAACCCTAATTAACTAATCAAATTAATTGCTAATTATCAAACAATAAATAACCCTAACTACTTAACACCCTAATTAACTAATTAATTAATTAATTAACACCCTAATTAATTAGTTAATTAATTAACCTAATGTAATGGTGTAAGAAAAAATGAAAAAAAAAAACAATTGGAGGGAGGGGCAGCTGCCGGCCCACGATCTCCCGGCAAGGCCCGCGCCCCTCCCGGCGCCGTCGCCGTGCGAGGCGGCCGGCGCCGCCGGCAACCGCCGCAGCGCACCTCCCAACCGAGCTCCACGCCGGAGTCCGGGGCGACGGACGGCGGTGGTGGGCGGGCGGGGGGCACGCCCACCTTCTTGGCGGAGGAGGCGGCCGGGCGGCGCGCCGCGGCGGACGGAGGTGGCGGCGGGCGGTGGTGGCAAGTTCGGGCCACGGCGGACGCAGCCATTTTTTTGACGGACGGGCGGATGACGGGACGGAGGACAACGGCTCGGTGGCGGGCGGGCGTGGCGGCGGCCTCGGGCTCGTGGCGCGGCGGCGGTGAAATCCGGCGGCCTGGCGGCGTCCTTCGTGAAAAAAAATGCGCGCCCACCGGATTGAAATGCTAAGTCCCGCGGCGAAACCAATTTATAGGGAACATTTCTCTTGGCGGTTGGTAATGCCAACAGCCTGTAAAAATTTCATTTCTGAGGCGGTTGGCATTACCAACCGCCAATAGAAATGGATTTTCTTATTATTTTATGCTGATTCTTTGAAAATTCATAACAAATTATAGAAAAATCATAAAATAGAAAATGATGACTTTTTGGAATCCTTGTGAGTAGTTCTATGCATTAAAGAAATTGAAAGTTATAAAAATAGTGTGGCAAAGGTATATAAAATAAAATAGCCATCTAAAGGTGAAGAGAAAGACAGACATGTAAGGCACACTGATTAGAACGGTGCCTTTGAAAATTAGTAGCAAATTATAGAAAATTCATAAAATAGAAAATAAAAACTTTTTGGATTCCTTGTGACTAGTTCTATATAGTAGTACATAATATTTTTTTTTCTTTTCTCACTATGTATAAAGCTAAGTAATTATTTTTTTTTTTCTCTCTATGTCTAAAGCAAAATAATTATTTTTTCTTTTCTCTCTATGTAGATTAAAGCAAAGTAATTATTTTTTTCTTTTCTCTCTATGTATAAAGCTAAGTAGTTATTTTTTCTTTTCTCTCTATGTCTAAAGCAAAATAATTATTTTTTTCTTTTCTCTCTATGTATAAAGCTAAGTAATTATTTTTTCTTTTCTCTCTATGTCTAAAGCAAGATAATTATTTTTTCTTTTCTCTCTATGTAGATTAAAGCAAAGTAATTATTTTTTTTTTTTTCTCTCTATGTATAAAGCTAAGTAATTATTTTTTCTTTTCTCTCTATGTATAAAGCTAAGTAATTATTTTTTTTTTTCTCTCTATGTCTAAAGCAAGATAATTATTTTTTCTTTTCTCTCTATGTAGATTAAAGCAAAGTAATTATTTTTTCTTTTTCTCTATGTATAAAGCTAAGTAATTATTTTTTCTTTTTCTCTCTATGTCTAAAGCAAGATAATTATTTTTTTTTTTCTCTCTATGTAGATTAAAGCAAAGTAATTATTTTTTTCTTTTCTCTCCATGTATAAAGCTAAGTAATTATTTTTTCTTTTCTCTCTATGTATAAAGCTAAGTAATTATTTTTTCTTTTCTCTCTATGTCTAAAGCAAGATAATTATTTTTTCTTTTCTCTCTATGTAGATTAAAGCAAAGTAATTATTTTTTCTTTTCTCTCTATGTATAAAGCTAAGTAATTATTTTTTCTTTTCTCTCTATGTAGAAAGAAAAGGACTTAAATTTTCTTTAATTATATAACACCAAGAGAGTCATTCATGAGACACATATAAAAATATATAAGAGTAGTAGCATAGGTTACAAATTGTATTGCATAAACTATTACATGACAAGAGAATCTAGCCGGCTACTATTCTTCCTTCTCCATCGTGGCGCACCCAGGGTTTAGAATTGTGGAATGGTACGTTCAACATTTCGTATCTTTGAAGGATGGTCTGTAAAGAAAGACATCTCACCGAACTGGTTACAATCATCTAGGTCAATTGCACCATCAGCTCCTAAAGGTTGTTGCTTTCCAGGAAGAACTACATGCTTCAGCTTATCGGTACTTTTTCTCTCATTCTTAGGAACGATGTGTTCGGCATAAAAGACCTGTGCAGCATGGTTAGCAAGGATACATGCGTCATCTTTGTAACCTACCTTACTTAGATCAAGAACTCTAAGCCCATGACTATCCACTATGACATATTTATCCTCAACCCATTGGCATCGAAACACTAGTGTCTGAAATGTACCTAGTTCCCATATGTCCTCAATGAAGCCAAAGTATGTATGGATTTCCTCATTTTCATCTATGGCCTCGCATCGAATACCGCTATTTTGTATTATGCTCTTTTTGTCTCTAGCAATGGTACAAAATGTGAAACCACTAATGTCATATGTGTGCCATGTAGTGATCTGGCGTGATGGTCCAGCTGCCAACTGCTTGATAGTTTGTTGCTCAATTGTTTCCCCATCTAGAATATTCTGATCCATTAGCCACGTGGTGAATCGATGCTTGTGTTCATTCATTACCCAAGCTTCAGTTTGTCCCTGGTTTTAATCGCGTAGCTCTTTTATATGCTGGTCGATCAAAGGCTCCATTATCGATATTTGATGTAGGATGCTATGATGTGCTTCGAGGACAATATGGTAGTTCGAAGGGATAAATGATTTCCGTCCCATCCTACCACATCCATGCAGCCTGCCCTCATGTCGAGACGGAGGCAAACCTATTGCTATTTGACCTTTTAGGCAACTTCCACAGAATGGAGCAGCGGACTCATCAATGACCTCTTCGGTAGTGTACTCCTCTATCATGGCTGCCTCAGGACGAGCACGAGTGGATACATAGGAATTTAGTATTGACATGAAACGCTCATACATCCACATCTCATATAAATACATAGGACCCAGTGCCTCTATTTGAGGCACCAAATGCACCACAAGATGTACCATTATATCAAAGAATGATGGCGGCAAACACATCTCAAGCTGTGACACTGTCTCCACTATGAATTCTTGAAGAGACTCCAACTCATCATGGTCGATTACCTTCTGTGATATTTTGTTGAAAAAGAAGCACAACTTTATGATTACCATCTTTAAAAACACTGGACTTATAGCCCTGATGGCAATAGGTAGAAAGTTGTCAACATTACATGACAATCATGTGCGTTGTAGTTGGTAAGTATAAGGTCTTTCATCGAAACAATGGATCTTAGATTGGAGCAGAAATCAGCTGGAACTCTCAATTTCTTCAACCACACACAAATCGCTTCTTTCTCATCTGCGTTCAGGTTATAGCTTGCTGTCGGAAGGTGGTACTTTCCATTTTCTTGAAGAACCGGATGAAGCTCATGTTTTATGTCTAAATTTACCATGTCCATACGTCACTTTAGTCCATGCTTTGTCTTGCCCTTCATATCCAACAAGGTGCCAATGATGCTTTTAAACACATTCTTCTGAACGTGCATACCATCGATTGCGTGTCGTACGTCAAGGTCTTTTTAGTATGGCAAATACTTGAAAAAAAATTGACATCTTCTTGAATGTAGCACTTGGAGTTGGCTTGACATCCTTTCTAGCTTTTCTATCTATTGTCTTTTTTCTAAAAGCAAACTTGATGTTTTTAACTATCTCAAACACTCTGTGACCTTTACTGTTACCCGATGGAGCAGTAGACTTTTGTTCATTTGAATTGTCAAAGTATCTATCCATCTTTCGTAAGCGGTACCTGTGTCCTTTTGATAAGAAACGCCGGTGCCTCATGTACACTAGCTTGTTGGATGCATTGAGGGACACATAAAAGGTTTCATCTAGGCATACTACACAACCAAACTTTCCCTTGAATTGGCCTGACAATACAAAGAGAGCAGGATAATCATTGATTGTAACAAAAATAATTGCTCTCAGAGTGAATGACTCTTTCCTGTATTCATCCAACATGTCAACACCTGTGTCCCACAAAGTTTTCATTTCCTCCATCAAGGGCTCCAAGAATACATCCATATCAACACCAGGTTGTGTAGGTCCAGAAATAAGAATAGTTAGCAAAAGATATTTACACTTCTGCAACAGGTGTGGAGGAAGGTTGTAGATAGTGAGGATCACTGGCCACGTGCTGTGCTTGCTGCTCCTTTCGGTAAAGGGATTCATTCCATCAGTACATAGTGCAAACCTAACATTTCTTGCATCCTTAGCAAATTCTAGGTGTTCATCATTGAATTTTTTCCATTGTTTGCCATCAGCTGGATGTCGAAGCTTTCCATCATTTTTGTGCTTATCAGAACTATGCCAGGTCATAAGCTCTGCATCCTCTGGGTTAGCGAATAAACACCTCAATCGATCAACCACCGGAAGGTACCACATCACCATAGCAGGAACTCTTCTCTGTGCAAAATAATCTACTTCTTCTTTTTCTTTATTGCTTGGTTTTTCAACCCTGTTCGGTCTTCTTTCTCTTTTTTCCTTTGGAAACTGAAGTTGCATTCTGTTCTTGTAGATAGTCTTTTTTCGTCTTGTACCGACTTGCACCACAGTTTGGACACTTGTCTAAGTCTGCGTAATCACCTCGATATAGGATACAGTAATTTCTGCATGCGTGGATCTTCTGTACACCCATAGTAAGCGGACTGATGAGCTTCTTGGCATAGTACGTGTTAGCAGGCACTTTATTCTTCTTTGGAAGCATATCTTCGGGAGTACTAAATAATACATCGAAGCTAGCATCGGACCATCCATATCTAGCTTTCAACATCAACAACTTAAGCACAGACCGCAATATCGTGAACTCTTTGGTACAACCCTTCATCTCATCATACAATAGCTCTGTTGCTGCCTTCCGTAAGGCCTCCATATCTTTCATAGAACATTGATGGATCAGTATGACGATGCAATAGTGCAGCCATAAATTCCATGTCTTCACACCCTTCATCCACCACTTCATGATCATCAACATTTGGCATAACAAGGTTGACTCGATGTTATGTCTTATGTACGAACCGGCATCCGTCGTCAACAAGCATATCGGGGCCATTGGGGTTGATGTTCGCGGGGTTTATAGCTGGATATGGTGTAGAGCTACCCTCTTCATGCATTGTCCAAATCAAGTAATCATTCATAAATCCTCGGCAGAACAGATGATAAAATATTGTTTGTGTGTCATCAAAGACGCAATATTTTTGCAGTCTACACAAAGACATGGTATGTGCTTAGCTGCCTCGTATTCTCCATGCATGCATCTTAGCGGCATCAATAAATATTTTAACCTCTGGTATGTATGATGGATCTACTCTTGATAAATTATACATCCGAATGATCTCTCCATCGGTTATCTATATATATATAACAAATTTATTGTAATCAATGTAATTCAACCATGATTGTTATGAGAGATATTAATTTACTAACCTTTTGATGATCAACAACTTTCTCTCTCGTATGAGGCGAAAAACCTCGCACTTGTATATTTTTCAAATTATAGACATTGAGGCCTAAGGTTCCCTAAGTATGAGAGAGGAGGCATGGCAATTAATTAATTAAATCTACCAATTAATTTGAATCTAATAAACAATTATACATAGCTACTTAATTAAGCACTAACCACATCAAAAATTTAATACAAAGTAATAAAATAAAACCAACGAATTAATTAAACTACTATTAAAGAAAGACATAGTAATTAATTAAACAAATTATTAATAATTTAAACACTTCTTCTCTCTAAATAAATTAAACACTACTAATTATCTAAACAAAAATAATTAAAATTAAATCTAATGAAAATGAACCCTAGCAATTAAATAAGAAACAATCTTTAATTTCTTCTCTCCAAATGAACCTATTCATGCATGACACACTAAATATATAGTGGAGGATAAACTTTAATTGAGAAATAATTATGGCAAGAGCTAAGAGAGACATAAAAAATTCATCTTGAACCACCACATCTAAGCAAATAGAGAGGAAACCCTAGCTTTTCCCCCTCTCACTCATGGTGAAACCCTAGATCCAAAAAGTGGCTACAATTGAGCAACATTGGCTAAAAAGATGTAAGAGAGGCATAAACTAACCTTTTTTAGCAACCTCCTTCCAAGAATTGAAAATCAAAATCTCCCCCTTGTATTTTAGAAAATCTGGACCTCCAAATCGCCAACAATGAAAAGTTGGCTTCGAATTTTCCTGTCTGGTCGGGGAGGAAGAAGGGGTATTTATAGCAGACCTAGCACTGGCGGTTGGCTTACCAAACCGCCAGTGAAAATCAGTTATCACAGGCGGTTTGGTAAGCCAACCGCTGGTGCTAATGGCCCCCATTAACACTGGCGGTTGTCTTAGGTTGCCGCCAGTGTAAATGGTCATTATCACTGGCGGCTGGCTAAGACAACCGCCAGTGTTAATGGGGCCATTAGCACTGGCGGTTGGCTAGCCAACCGCCAGTGATAACTGATTTTTACTGGCGGTTCTAAAGCTAGCCCGACGTATTTTTTAACACCGGGCTTGGCGTCCTTTAAGAGGAACCGCCTGTACAACTTGAACCATGGCGCCAAGAGAAATCATTTCTGTACTAGTGGTTTGCAGCCTGCATATGGCCGGCAATAAATATCGCACATTTCACAATCCCGTTACTCCAGTGGCTTGCCGGCCGGCCAGCCGCATGCATCATATACACATTTGAAAACCGGAATAGATCGAACAAGTGTGTGTGCCACTCAAGGTTGGCTAAAAAGATTCACATGTCAAAAATATAGTACTTGTGTGTGTGGCTGTGTGCTATTCGGCCTAGCTAGCTCATGAACAACGACACTGGTTTTCCAAGGCATAAAGAAATGGCAGCCTCACGATCGACTGTGGCAACTGTCTTACAACTCTGATATAGATCCGCTGTGTGTCGTGGCGGGAAAATATATATATAAGAAAGGCGGCCTCTCGTGTCTCTACAATGGGCGCTCGTAGTTTCTTATGTGTGTGTGTGTAACACACACAAATGTCGTTGTTGCATGATGGATCGTGCACCATTTTATTGTCAACGTAATATCATCCAATGTTAGCCTCTGATCGATACATAATGATATTGTAACTTAAAAGGTAGCAGTGGACCATAGCGTGACATCCTTGCACCACCACCATTAGTGCTAGGTGCCTTTTACACGTGTGACCATAATAATAATATAACAGTGTCCCTTTTTCACGAATACTTATGCATCCGTGCATGTCTAATACAACACGCATATTATTTTTTTTCTAAAGTTAATTTTACTAGTCAAGCTGGTGTTGCGCCGTGCCGTGGCGGCTGTTGTGCCCAGAGTCGGACGCAGGCCCCGCATGCACCAAGAGCATGTAACCATGTCCGGCCGGCCAAATTAGTGTGCCCGGTGGCCGCGCTGCTCTCTTGTCAATGCCAACAGGACGGATTTGGCCAACAAATGAAATGAAGATACGACATGGTATGTATGGGAGATGAAAACGACGGAAACATGCATATATAGCCGTCATATGTGCATCGACCAATGCTTCATCCGCTAGCTAATGCGCGCGCGCGTGTGGTGACCACACCACCACCAGCAGCACCTCGCCCGCACGGCGGCGGCGGTGCGCGCATGGCCACCGCCACCGGAAATAGCTAGCTAATGGCCTGGGAAGAACACGTAGAAAGCGCGGGGGGCACGCGGCGGCGAATGCATGGAGCGAGACGAGACGACTCTGTCGGGGTGAATGGACGATGGTCACGCGCGTCAACGTCGTCGCACGCCCATGACCATCATGGTGCGTGCGTGCGTGTGGTGTGCATCTGTATATAGTGGAGGCTGTGTTGTCGTTTATATAGGAGGAGTATACATGCATACGAGAACTGCAGGTAGTGTGTGTGTACAGGATAAGTCACTACGACTTCATCAATGTACGGGGCCAATGCAAGCCCAAGCGACTATGGAATCGATCGATTTCGACGGCACCTACTAGATATTGCGTACGGGAACGAACAAATGCAATAGTCAATCGCGAAGCTTCAGGTTGCGTGTGTGTGTGTGTGTGTGTGTATATATATATATACTGCGCAAGCACAATGCATGCAAGTTGAGTGCAGTGTCAGTGTGCATGGTCTGTCTGAACGAGGATTTTACGAGAGTTTTGTAGGCATTAAATTAGATGATGTGGTATGTAGTAATTGATGAAAGAGAGATATGATAAAGTTTTATGAGATAAAATTAGTTTGATTGAGATGAAACTTGCGTACGCTATCTTTTAATAACACATAGGAGTTTTGAAACAATGATATAGTATATAGAACTCTACTGAAACTTGGAGCCTAATAGGAAGGATCGGATCGGAGTAGTCTGTTGGTGAGCTAGAGCTAGCAAAACTTTCCGGGCTCTCCTGGTTTGGCCACGGCCAATGAGTATGTCGATCTGTCTCCTGTCCACTACGTACCTTTTTTGTGGCGTGCATGGTTACTTGTCAAGGATGGACAGGTAGATTGATGACCATTCAACGTACGTACAAACATATGCTAGCTTTTATCCTAATTCCTACGAGGGAGATGACCTGCTTTCAGTGCTTTGTGTGGTTAGCATTGTACTCGACGACCATTCAACGTCGTACAAACTAATGCTTGTCGCTCCTGTGCGATCTGCGTACTATTATTTTTTTCCGGTACACACCTTTAGGGGTGACACTACCACCTTCCCCAGTAAAGTACTAGCTCCGTGACCGAAACTAATTAAGAACTTTCTAAAATGTTGGCTGTTCTAGCTTTTTTCCTAGTCCTCTCCTATGTTAAACTCCTTAAATTTTGATGAATCTTTTTGGAAAAAAAAATGTATTAGCCAGGATATAATGTCTATTAGTGTTCCATTCGTCATAAAAATTATCTATCCCAGTCTTGTATATACTGTGCTCAGAAATCACGTAGCCACTGCATAACAGCAGCATGGCAAGACGATCTAGGTTCGGCTCCTAGTAGAAGCGAATTTTTCAGAATTTATCGGCATTTGTGCTTAGCGACATACCTATCGACAGCGAGGCAGCTCTATGGTGACTTCGTCAACCTCAAAAATTCTTCAGCCCGGTCTTCTAAGATGTTCGTAAATGTATAGTTTGCGTGCATGCGTTCATAAAAGTGAGTGTACGTATATTGTGAGTGTCTAAGTTATATTGTTTAATAAAAAAAAAAGATGACCGAAACGACGCAACACCAAAGGAAGTGAGGTGCGATGATCTCCTTTACTCATGCAAGCAGGAGCCGCCGTGCCTACTGCCGACCACCATCATCGTCCAAATGTCGTCCGACCTAAGCTAGTGCCGGTGGCGGCGCGGCGCTGCCCGGCCTGGCCATCGATCGATTCGGCGTGTCGTCCCGCTTGCTTATTATCGCATCGTCCTGCGTGGCCCGTCGTCCACTCACCCAACTGCACTGCACTGCACGCACCGGTGGTGGCGTGTGGTGCATACGACTGCGTGTATATATATCCATCCCTTGCCGCCGTCTTCTCGATCGATGGTGGAGACATGGATATACTTGTGGACATAGCGTGCAAGCCACCTTGCCGGCCGCCATTGTAGATAGCTAGCAGAGGTAGTCGTAATACGTAGAATGCACCTTGTCGTTGCGGTGGAACACCTTTTTTTGGGTAATAGAGCTACACGAAAGAGTCCTCCCCAATGCACAGTTGTGAAGCTATAGTAAAGCTACCAAGGAGAGTAGCTAAAAAAAATATAAAGCTTTGGATTACCCCATATGCTTCGCAAACTCTTACCATTATCTGGAGTGCAGCTGTAGTTAAGAACTTAAGCGATGCCTTTGGCCAGTGAAGTTGGAAGCAGAGTTGATAAAAATGGAGCAGGGCAAACATTTTATATATTCATCTTTACATATGTTAATTAGAAGCTCATAGTAATATAATACTGCATGTTCAGCTCATCTATCTACTGGATACCCTTTAATTTCCACCAGCTAATACATCTTTGGGGGCAAAACAGTCTTCATTTATACCAATTTTTGTCCAACCAAAACTATGAAAATACTAAAATTTATAGTCATAAATTGGTTATTGCCAAAAATCTGACGCACCATTTTTTATGGCCAAAGTTTTGTAAATTTTTAGAAAGTTCTTAAACTGTATAAATTAGAAAATTGGCAAGCCTTAGTTTTGGCAGTCAACTAAATGCACGCCAAGTGTTTTGCCCTAACTTCAGCATGCTAAGTGTTTTGTCCTAACTTATTTTGGCAAACCTTGATTTCTTGCTATAATTTTGGTTGGGCAAAAATTGGTAGTTAACTAATCAGTTGCTGACCTATAGCTAGCTAGTGACGAAAACTGATCATCAAGTAGTGCTCAAAATAAACATGCCGCTGCAGTAGTTGCATACCGATTGATGGAGCACATATATGTGACGTTTATGATGCTTAATTAGAGAAGGAGCTTTATGCTCTAAATATATCATCGATCAAGAATCTCAAACTTTGTCATGCTTCCAAGCAAAGCGATATGATCTTCCATTTGCATGATTGATGGATGGACCGACCTCAGTGTCCATGGCCTCAATCAGTGGTTGTGGTTGACATCTATGCATTGCAGGCTATACAACACGTGTAGCAGCTAGGTATTGTAGTATCTAGTACTCCTAGATGCTTACTACACACGTTGCTTGCATGTCGACGTCGGTTAGGTTAGGTCGTTGCATATGTTCTCGTTTCCAACGCATGGCGCTTGACATGTAGCCATCCTCCAAAAGAAGCAGCCATGTTATCAAACACCAAAAAGTAGCAGCTAGTTACAAGGATTGCATTTGTGCAATTGGATGTGAGCAATGAGATTCTATTAAGTGGAGCCTTTCAAAACAAGGATCTTCCACTGTACAATAAATGTATAAGCAACATTGTCACTACTACAGAACAGGGCTGTAGTCCCGGCCTAAACGGCCTTTAGTCCCGGCTGCGGAGCCGGGACTAAGGTTTCGGGACTAAATGTCCCACCTTTAGTCCCGTTCCCGCTGCCCGGGACTAAAGGTTCATTTTAGTCCCGGTTGGTAACACCAACCGGGACTAAAGGGTGTGTCATGGTGCGACATCGGCCGCCCATTTAGTCCCGGTTGGTGTTACCAACCGGGACTAAAGAGTTTTTTTTCTTTTTCCTTTTCTTTTCTTTTTGGTTTTCCATTTCTGGTTTACAATTATATTATTATTAATTTTGAATGCGTATTGTTTGTCTGCTTGTTTATGTAGACGCGCACCTATAATTTATATAATTTAGAGCATTACATATAAATATACTATATAACACTATTTATATATTATACATGTCAACATATCCATCACGTATAAAATATTTACAACTTAATTGTTCTCCGCCACTCAAGCGTCGTACAAATGATCATCTTGGTTTGGTTTCATTGGGTCGTCAAGGTTGAAGTAGTACTCGCCGATGGGATTCAGGACTTGGTCGTTAAGAAACCCTGCGATTGTCTCTTGAATTCCTTTTAGGCGGACTTCATCCAACACCTTCTGCCTCAACCACCTCTCCTTCAGTAGACATTAAAGAAAAACGTTAGAGGTATGAATAAGATTTATTAAATAGCAACAAATAAATGAAATGAACTTATTATAAATACATGTTACATACTTTTGCGTGCTCAAGATTTATTCTTTTTTCATAGACCGTCAGAAATTCGCAGACATAGTAGCCACACAAATTTTTGCCCGGTGGCTGCCGTAGAATCCACGGAAGTAGGATAGGCTTTGAAAGTGGCGCTTTCAAATCGGGACGGTGTTTACGCACGAACCCAGCCCAAACCCTAGCAATAAAACGATCATTATTAATTATCTATTACCGAAGTTAAAGAGCTGAAATTAATATTTAGAGATCGAAGTAACCCTTGGATAATATCTATCATTTCTTGGTAATCTTCCAGTGGTTTTCTCAACGAGTCATAGATTTACAAATGACATTGCCAGATATCAATCACAATTAGTATCCAATGATAGCTGCATTTGTGTGTAGGTAAAATAATTATATATCTTCATACTGATCTGATTAATTGGTTTAATAGAATATACACACGATAACGATACTTACTTAAAGTTATAGGGACAGAGTATATATCTTTTATCCTTTTAATTGATCAAGTACCTCCGTAGATTTCTCTCCGTTTGAACTCTCCATAAGGCATACGGAGTCTTGGGGTCTTTGAATACAACATAAGGATCTACAAATCCAATCTCCTTGTCATTTCTAGCTCGGAGGTCCCTCATCATGTTTTACGCATATGTATAGCCGGTTTACGTAATTAGTTATACATATACATGATAAGTTCTGATGACATTATTAAAAGAAAGTATTACTTACAGACATTTAAACAGCTGATTAGAGCTTTGTCCAGAGCGTCCATGTGGCATAGCTGGTGTAGCTCATTAAATTGAACATAAATAACATCATCACCACGGAAGTAATGATGGTTTCTAATTTGGACGCAAATATAGTCATCTGCTTTTCTGCCACACGCTGCTAGGTACCACTGGTTGAGCAAGTACATTTACGTGCCAAGTTTGCTGAGGGCCGCAGGGTTGAATAGACTCTTGCCATATTTATATGTCTTACGCCAATGATCAATTTCAGGAGCACTTTCAATTCTTTGCCCCAGCTATCATTTGGGATAAGCTAAGACCGGTTTCCGTAAAAAGGTTTCAAGATCCTCATAGTTCAAATCGGGAGGAGGTATCTCCGCTGGTCTAGCACGCGTCGATGTTTGAACCATACTCATTCCCAATGACTAGCGGAGGCACTGATTGCTTTGATTGTTCCCCGAGCTGTGCTACACCTTTGCGTGCTCTTTTTCTCTTTCTTATTCCCTTCTTCTAGGGATTTGGTTAGAGTGCGATCATAGTCTAATAAAGATGATGATTCTTTCTCGAGCTTGACGCCTCTTTTTTTGTTGAGCCTCAACCCTTTGCGTAGTAGATCTTCGACCGTAGTAAGAGGTAGGGCTTCTCGGGGTTTCGCTTGGATTCTCTTTCATCCTTAAGTCTCTTGAAGAAACCGGTCCACATCGACTTTACCGAAGCCTCAATTTCTGCAGCTAGTCTTCTCATAGGACAGCTTCTTAGGAATGATAGGTTGTTTCTTTTCGGAGGCTTTCTTCTTTTGGCGGCGGTGCGGCCGACACTTTTGATTGTGTGGCCAGCCTCTTCTTCAATGGTGGGTCCACCGGTTTTGGCCCTGGAGCCACGTGTGGAAGCGATGGGGCGGCCGGTGGGGGGGTTGGAGCCCGACGTGGAGGCGAAGGGGCAGCCGGTGTCGGTGTTGGAGCCCGAGGAGGTGGCGTTTGAGCCCGAGGTGGCGGGGTTGGAGCCCGAGGTGGCGGCGTTGGAGCCCGAGGAGGCGGCGTTGCAGCCCGAGGTGTCGGTGTTGGAGGCGATGCAGCCGTGTCTTGCACTGCCTCGTCATCACCCGCAGCACTATGACATGTTGGTGACCACCTGTGAAACCAAAGAGGTATATGAGTAATATAAACCGCTAACTAAAGGAATGCAAAATAAATTTAGTGAATAAATGTATCGTCAAGTTTCATCCGCACCTAGGGTTAGGTTCATGACGAGGAGGTGGTGGTAGACTACTAGGTGAAGCCCCAGGAATAATGATGTAGCGCTTGCGCCAACAAATGAAAGCCTTCTCTGCTTGTCCTAGAGTCTTCTCTCCATCACCTCCTTCTATCTCAAGCTGCACATTTTCGAAGCCTTTGACAACTCTATCCTCCGAGACACTAGCATATCCAGCTGGAACTATCGCCCCATGGATTCTTGGTGTCTTCGTAAGGTCGACAGGAGTTACAACACCGACAGCAACCATGACTGTGGCAGCCCCCTGTGGAATATGCAGCTCACATATTGTCTTAGCTTCAGTGACGTCATCCACCGAAAAGCGCAGCCCCACGTCGTCTTGAATAGTTGGCATCTCCATGGAAGCGCAACTGCTTTTCAACTGACCGGGGGGGCTAATATTGACTCCAGGCTCTGATGCAGTTTGCCTTTGCATAGAACTTACTACTTCCTGCACTTGCCTTTTGATTTCCTCGTTCATTCTCTCTTCAAGCGTTTTCTCTCGCTGTATCGCTTCACGAGCCGCTTCACGTGACTCCATCACCATTGCCTTTAACCTACGCAATCGCTCTGCCTCCTCTTCCTTCTTTCTTTGGCGGCTTCTATAAGTGGGTCTATCTTTAGGGAAGCCATGCTCCCACGATATCTCCCCATAGCCCCTTGTTCGCCCCACCGTGTTCAGCAGTCTCCGGGCGTATGTCAGCTCATCCTTCTCTCTATTTGGCTGCCAGGAGCCACTTTCAACTAATCCTCGGGCATAGGCCATTCTCTGTCCCACTCTCTGCAGCTTCTCGCCGTACACTACCTTTCCGGTCTCTAGGTCTAGGGTTCCCCCATGACCGAAGAACCAATACTTGGCGCGCTCAGGCCAGTGCAGTGATTCTGGTTCCATCCCCTTGTCAACAATCTCCGGTTCCAGCTTCTGCCACTTAGGAATAGCAGTGCGGTAGCCACCTGAACCCAAGTAATGGTGGTATTGCTTATGGCTAGCATTTTCCTGATTACGGATCATCCGTGCCCGACCTTCATCCGAAGTTCTTAAACTGCATGCGAACTCATCCCAAAAAGGCCTCAACTTGACGTAGGCCTTGTTGGTGAAACGGAGTCCGGTTATGTGCAACAAAAGTCTTGTGAAGTTTCTTCTTCCAAGCCTGAAATTGTTTGGCCATCTTCTGCATAGCCCAGATTTGAACCTTCTCCTTCAAAGCTTCATCCTGTGTATTGAGCGTGAAATGTTGAAGGATATCTAGCCATAGCAATTCCTTGTCACCATCCGAGACATAACTAATAGTAGGGTTATCTTTCCGTTGCCTCCATTCTCGAGCACTGATCGGGAGCCTGTCCCCTACTAGGTATCCACAGTGCGCAACAAATTTTTTTGAATGTTCCCCCAAGTACTTGGCCTGTACCCTCGTCGAATTCCGACAGAATGTACCGACCCTCCAACGGCTTCTTCGGGCCTCGCACTTTTCTACTACTCCCGGAAGTCGTCGCCGAACCGGAGGGCTACACAAACAAGTATAAATATATTAATACAAAAGCCATTCTTTTTTTAATTTCATGTATATACATATATACTAGATTGTAGATAGACCTCATCGGGATTGTCTCCCACAAGTTCTTCATAATCAGCGAAGTACTCGACTCCCATCATCTACTTGTTCATTGTCATCACCTTGGACTTAGGGATTTTGATTGCCGCCATTTGTTGATTAGGTCCATCATTGCCTCATCCATGTTATCATTCGGATCGGCCATTTCGCAAATATATGTGAAAGATATTAGAATTCAATTTGTCATGTAGCGCCACAAGAAAAAAAAAAAATATACATGAGGAGGTTAATAAAGTTAATTAAAAGTACCATTAATAAAGTTACTTAACATAAAGTTACATAATAAAGTCACATGACATTACTATTATTAACGAAGTTACTTGCCATTCTATTAAAATATTACAACATTACAAAACCTTAAATATTACATGAGGAAGTTAATAAAGTTAATTAAACGTACCATTAATAAAGTTACTTGACATAGTCACTTCACATGAAATTACATAATGAAGTTACATAATAAAGTTACTTGACATCATATATATAAGTTACTTGACATCATATATATAAGGTTCGTCCGGTCATCGCTAGGTCGCCGCTAAGTCGCTAAGTCGTCGTGTGTTGTTCGTCCGGTCGTCGCTAACTCGCTAACTTGCTAAGTCGTCATGTGTTGTTCGTCCGGACGTCGCTAAGTCGTCGATAAGTCGATAAATCGCTAAGTCGTCGCTAGGTCGTCGTGTCTTGTTCGTCCGGTCGTCGCTAGGTCACTAAGTCGCTAAGTCGCTAAGTCGTCACTAGGTTATCGTGTCTTGTTCGTCCGGACGTCGCTAGGTCGTCGATAAGTCGCTAAATCGCTAAGTCGTCGCTAGGTCGTCGTGTCTTGTTCGTCCGGTCGTCGCTAGGTCGCTAAGTCGCTAAGTCGTCACTAGGTTATCGTGTCTTGTTCGTCCGGACGTCGCTAGGTCGTCGATAAGTCGTTAAATCGCTAAGTCGTCGTGTCTTGTTCGTCCGGTCGTCGCTAGGTCATCATTAGAACGTCGTTAGGGTTTCAAATTAAACGAATAGTTTTGATTAGAACGTCGTTAGGGTTACAAATAAAATGAATAGTTTTGATTAGAACGTCGCTAGGTCGTCGCCCACGTTTATCGTTCATCGCGTGGTTGCATTCTCTCGCCAAATCCTGCATGGACATGCTCTCGGCTCGATGGCTGGCCACCACAACACATACACACTTCTGTGGCTCAATGGCCGTCGAACAGAGACGCAACACACAACACATGCATGGAACACACAACACACATACACGCTTCGCGCGGCGCTCACCCTTCGACGGCGTTCAACCGGCGGTGCTGGCAAGGAGGAGGCGGCGGCTAGGAGCTTGCTCTCTGCTGGCGAGGAGGCGGCGGCGGCGCGCTCTCGCTCTCTGCTGGCGCTCCTCTGGACTGGGCCGGGGAAGATGGAGGCGGCGGCGGTGGCTCTGGACCGAGAAAAAGGCGGCGGCGCTCCTTCTGGACGGTGCGCGCGGGTAGGCGCCGGAGAAGATGGCGCAGCGGCGCTCTCCGCCGGGCGGCGGCGCGCCTTGGGGATGAGGGAGGTGATGGCTCTCGCCGGGCGCTCCTTCCGGACGGCGCGCGCGGGCTGCCGGAGAAGATGGCCGCAGCGCAACGCAAGGACGGCTCGGGACGAGCGCGGTGGCGGTGCTCCTTGGTTCGGGATGAGGGGAGGCGGCGGCGGCGCCTCCTGGTCGACGGCGGCGCCGGCGTCAAGGCCGGAGAAGAAGGAGGCAGCGGCAGGTGGCGCTCGGGTGAAAGCCCTAGTTTGGTTTTGGCTAAATTGATGAAACCTAGGACTAACCCTATTGCTAAGTGTGTAGCATTAGAGAAAGGGGAAGTCCAAATCAAGTGGTGGAATGGTGATCAAGGTGTTGGAGAAGACCACAAGTGATCAAGTACCACACTTGGAGATGAGGAGCAAGATGGAATGCTAGAGGCAAAGGTATATGTTAGGGCATTTCCATTTTACCGGCCATAAGCGAGTAGAGAAGTTGATGGCCGGGTGTAGGATTGATAACCGTACTATTAAGAGGGGCGATGTCGCACAATAACGGTTATCTAAGTGCCACTAGGTGAGCAATGACTTTGCATATGCATTAGGGACCTAGTGTGCTTACTAACTCTTGCAAAAATCATTTGAAAAGGCTAACACACGTGCACAAGTGGAGAGACACTTTTGTGTTGGCACACGCGAGCTCGGCGGGACTCGGAGGTTTTCGGACGAAGTGCAGTCACTCAGAGGTGACCGGACGCTGTCCTGGTAGGGACCGGACGCGTCCGGTCAGTTGGTTGGCGTCCGCTGTTTTTCCAGGGTGACCGGACTCCGAAGGACCGGAGCGTCCGGTGCCAAGTTTTCTGTGCGCCGCAGCTGGAGCAGTGAGGACCGGACGCCGGGCGCGTCCGGTCAAGGGGCAGCGGACGCGTCTGGTCGAGATTTTCACGTTTTGGACCTCTCTGAGTTGCGACCGGACTCGCCAGGCCGAGCGTCCGGTCAAATCAGCGGACGCGTCCGGTCGTTGCTGACATCGCGCGGGCAGGTGCTGGCCGTTGGGCGCGAAGTGTAGAATTCAAACGGCTAGTACACGTTTTTGTTATGTTGGACCGGACGCGTCCGTCGTGCCGTCTCGGGCGTCCTCGATCTGCCAGACTGGCTGTTTTGTGTGTAACGGCTATGTGAGTTTGTGGGCGTCTATATAAGTGAATTGGCCGGCTCTAGGGAGTCTCTCTTGGCACTTTGACATTCTTGACATCCCCTAGAGCTAAGCAAACTTCCTCCCTCACTTTGCATTCATCTTGATTGATCTAGAGAGTGATTGGGAGAGCTCCTAGTGCATTTGCCTTGTGATTGAGCATCTAGTGGCACTAGTGAGCGTTCTTGCTGCAATTGAGCTTATTACTCTTGGTGATTGCCGTCACCTAGACGGTTGGAGCAGCGAGCCGGAGTTGAGCAAGGTTGAAGATTGTTCTTGGCCACTCCGGAGGTGATTTGTGAGGGGTGTTGATCCCACCCCGCGGGAGATCGCGAAAGGAATCCTTAGTGGAATCTCGTGTCATTGAGTTACCCTCACTTTGTGTGTGTTCTTGTGGCGCCCGGTGAGGGCTTGGCTTGTGACGCCAATTAGCCACCGAACTACTGAGTGTGTGGTCGACATAACGGGGAGTAGCGTGCCGGCAAGCACGTGAACCTCGGGATTCTTGTGTCCCTCGGTGTTCTTATGTGGCTTGATCCTTCGAGATCAACTTGGATTTCTCTATTGGATCATCTCTTCGGGTTTCATTGTATTGACAAGACGGTGATTGGTCTTCTTCCCGAAGGCACGGTTTGCACACTTAGTTTCCTTCCTTGCGATTACATTTGTGTAAAGTAGTGTATTAGGTTGTGTAGTCTAGTTGTGTTGCTAAGGACCCTATTCTTAGTGTGCCTAGTGTATTAGGATTGCTAGAATTATTTAGGTTGGCTTGCAACCCCTACTAGGCTAGCGCAACACTTACTTCGCCATTTGTTATATTAACCGGTTTGTTTAGTACTTTGCAAGAAATTTTTATAGGCTATTCACCCCCCTCTAGCCATTTAGGACCTTTCATCGGGGACGAGGGCGAGACGACGGCGGGGAGCGGTGGCGGTTAGGGCAACCTCGATCTGGTGGAGTCTGGAGGAGGAAGACGACTATGTGCTTATATACCTTAGGCAACTTTTAGTCCCGGTGCCAACCACCAACCGGGACTAAAGGACCTTTAGTCCCGGTTGGTAGTGTGACCCGGGACTAAAGGTGTTTTTCCCCAACAGCGCTGAGATTGCAGTTTCTTATTTATTTATGCTTATAATAATTAGTTTAATTTTGTTAATTGCATAGTAAATAAAATATTAGGTATTAATTTGTTAAAAATAACAGTTCCATTAATTGCCTAGGGTGTAAAATGTATTTCCATTTATCTCGTACCCTTTGTGCGTGAGGATGTGCCATGATGGTTGCCTAGCCAACAAATAAAGTTGCTCATCAATGGGTCATTACCCCGACATTCTTTTTCGTAACCAATCACCGAAAGTGTCCATATCTTCGACGCATAAGCCAAGCTTCATTCTTCTCTAGGAACTGGGATCGTAGAAAGTCCTTGTGTTTCCTGACATACGGCTCCACCACGGATGAGTTTTGAAGAACTGTGTAGTGTGCTTTATTGAAATAATCGTCCCCCCGTACCGATGTATGTTTTCTTTCCTATTGTTCCCTTTCCACTCGGTCTCCCCCTCGTGTCGTGATTCGGGGAACACCAATTGGGTCAAGTTCGGGGAATGAATTCAACACAAAACTCAATGACCTCCTCTGTCCCATAGCCCTCTGCGATGCTTCCTTCCGGCCGAGAACATTTGGTGAACATATTTCTTCAGGACTCCCATAAACCTCTCAAAGGGAAACATATTATGTAGGAACACGGGACCAAGAATATTGATCTCCTTGACCAGATGAACTAGGAGGTGTGTCATGATATCAAAGAAGGATGGAGGGAACACTAACTCAAAGGCGACAAGACATTGAACCACATCATTACGTAGAGCGGCAAGTTTCAAAGTGGATTGATTGCCTTCGAGAAATTGCATTGAGGAATGCACATAGCTTAACGGTGGCCGGACGCATACATGAGGAGGTAGAATTCCTCTTAATGCAACTGGAAGCAATTGCGTCATAAGCACATGGCAGTCATGCGACTTTAAGTTCAGAAATTTCTTCTCGGGCACATTTATTATACCTTTTATATTAGAGGAGAATCTAGATGGGACCTTGATGCTGCTTAAGCATTCAAACATGATTTCTTTCTCTTCATTGCTAAGAGTGTCTTAAATATTGGCGTCCATCATCTGTCTTCTCTGGATGCAGGTTGGCTCGCTCTTCCATGCGCTGCAAGTCTTGTCGTGCTTCAAGTGAATCCTTAGGCTTCCCATAAACACCCATGAATCCTAGAAGGTTCACACAAAGATTCTTTGTCAGGTGCATGACGTCGATCGCATTCCGGACCTCTTGAACTTGCCAATAGGGTAGCTCCCAAAATATTGACTTCTTCCACATGGGTGCATGACCGGCTACATCTTTTGGAACTGGTTGGCTGCCCTGTCCCTTACCAAAAACTACTTTCACATCCTTAACCATCTCAAATACATCTTCTCCAGTTCTGTTGCGAGGCTTGCATCGGTGGTCTGTCTTACCTTTAAAATGCTTGCCTTTCTTTCTAACTGGGTGATTCATAGAAAGAAATCAACGATACCCAAGGTACACGACCTTTCTGCATTTTTTCAAATATATACTATCAAGATCATCAAAACAGTGTGTGCATGCATTATATCCCTTGTTTGACTGCCCTGAAAGATTTCTTAGAGCAGGCCAATCATTGATTGTCACAAACAACAGTGCTCGCAGGTCAAAGTGTTCCTGTTTGTATTCATCCCACACACGAACACCTGTTTCGCTCCATAAAAGTAGGAGTTTTTCAATTAATGGTCTTAGATAGACATCAATGTCATTGCCCGGTTGCTTCGGGCCTTGGATGAGCACCGGTATCATAATGAACTTTCGCTTCATGCATAACCATGGAGGAAGGTTGTAGATACATAGTGTAACAGGCCAAGTGCTATGACTCTTTCTACGCTCACCAAAAGGATTCATACCGTCCGTACCTAAAGCGAACCTCAAGTTTCTTGCGTCTTTTGCAAACTCGGAAATTTCTATCTATTGCTCTCCACTTTGAGACCCATCGGCCAGGGGTGTCTCAACATGTTATCTACCTTACGGTCTTCTTTGTGCCACCGCAACAACTTTGCATGGTCCTTGTTTTCGAAAAGACGTTTCGGACGAGGTATTATAGGAGCATACCATATAACCTTTGCGGGGATTTTCTTTCTAGGACGTTCTTCCCCTCAACATCGCAGGGTCATCTCGCCTCGATCTTATACCGTGATGCTTTACATACGGGGCATTCATCTAAATTCTCGTAGTCCTTGCCACGGTGCAGGGATGCGATCGTTAGGACATGCATGTATCTTCGGATTTCTAATCCCAAAGGACGAGACGACCTGTTTTGCTTCGTACGTAGTGGTGGGCAATTCATTAGGGTTCGGAAGCATCTTTTTTGGATCTTCGAGAATCGTCTAAATGCCTTATCGGGTACACCATTCTCAGTGCCTTCCATTTCAACAACTCCAGTGTTGTACCCAATTTTTTTGCCCATCTTGGGCGGATGGGTATAGTAATTTCTTGTGATCTTCTAGCATGCGGTCAAACTTCGCCTTCTCTTTTTCACTTTCGCATTCTTTACGTGCATCACGAATGGCATCACCAAGAGCATCACCTTCACCAAGAGCACCTCCCTCTTCTTGACTTCTCCCATTCTTTGTATCATCGAAGCCACCAAATTGAGCAATAAGGTGTCGGGCTCCGGTTGTTCTTGTTCTTCTTCACATTCTTCCATCATTATCCCGGTTTCTCCATGCTTGGTCCAACAAATATAGTTTGGCATGAAACCCGACTTCAACAAATGTGAGTAAATATTTCTAGAGCTAGAATATTCCTTCAAATTCGACACAAGGCACATGGGCAACGTATGAATCCATCCCGCTTGTTTTCCTCGGCCACTCTTAAGAAATAATGCACACCATCAACGAATTCTTTGGAGCGGCGATCGGCATTGTACATCTAACCACGTGTCATTGTCTGCATTGCAACATAAAGTATGATAAGTTTCTAATTTTTACTACAGAAATAAAAGTAACAAATAACCTAAAATTCTCTATTTCTAATTTTTCTCAACAAGCAAAATTAAAAAAAAACACCAAAGTTCTCTATTTCTCTAAATAATCAAGAAATTTGGTAGGCATACTAGTTATAATTAACTAATTAACCCGGTCACAAATTGCAAATTAATGTATGATAAGTTTCTAATTTTTTATAAAAAAAATGAAAGTAATAAATAACCTAAAATTCTCTATTTCTTCATTTTCTAAACAAGCAAAATTAAAAAACACCAAAGTTCTCTATTTCTCTAAATAATCAAGAAATTTGGTAGGCATACTAGTTATAATTAACTAATTAACCCGGTCACAAATTGCAAATTAAAGTATTATAACCTAAAATTCTCTATTTCTATTTTTTTCTAAACAAGCAAAACTAAAAAACACCAAAGTTATTTATTTTTCTAACTAATCATGAAATGTGGCATGCATACTAGTTTAAATTAACTAATAAACCCGATCACAAATTGCAAAATAAAGTATTCTAAGTAACTAACTAACACATAACCTAAAATTCTCCATTCTTATTTTTTCTAAACAAATTTTATATTCATACTTAGTTATAATTAAATAATCCTTCAAATATATTATTTATACTTAGTTATAATTGACTAATTAACCAGATCACAAATTATAAACTAAAGTATTATCAAATGTTATTTTTTAAAAACTAATTATAATACCACAAACGATGAAGTGATTGGAGTTTAAAATAATGTAGAAATCAAAAAATAAAAAAACCACATGTATAACACCACAAAATAAGATATGCTGCTGCTAAAAGTTGAGAAGATGAAGTTAGTAACCTCTAAACAAGAAAATGATGGCGTAGAAGTGACGAAATGAATCAATGGCCGGAGATGTGAGCAAGAACTAAGCAAGAACACATGAAGAACAAAAGAACAAGGTGAGCTCGGGCTCGGCCGGAGGAGGAGGAAGAAGGATTCAAATATGGGGGGGGGATTTAATCCCGGTTGGTAACACCAACCGGGACTAAAGGCCAATCTTTAGTCCCATTTGGAGTCACCCACCGGGACAATACCTTTAGTCCCGGTTGGGGACACCAACCGGGACTAAAGATTGACCTTTAGTCCCGGTTGGTGTTACCAACCGGGACTAAAAGTCCCCATCACAAGATGTCGACAACGTAGCCGTTGGGCAGGGGACTTTTAGTCCCGGTTGGTGTTCCTAACCGGGGCTAAAGGTGTTTTTAGTCCCGGGCGCAATGTTTGCAGGAGCTAATGTTCATTTTGGCCAAGTGACCAAAGGTCTGTTCTAGTGTGTGAACCAACTTGGCTTGCCTCTAAACAAATCAATTTGGAATTTGAATCTGCCCCTTATATAGGTTTTTGTTTGGTTCTTACTAAAAGGGTTATTTGTGATGAGGCTACTAAAAGGGTAATTCATGACGAGGAAACCCTCCAACATCCTTTTTTTTCATTGTCATCTTACAAGATTTGTCTGGAGAGTTTCTACTATGGCATTTATTTGGAATGCAAACATATATAGATGTAGATGATTTGTCTAGAGCGTGGCTTCAACAAACATGCCAGCATATGGGTTCTCTAATTTGTGGGAGTGTGTAATTTTATGGTCTATTTGGCATTTGTAGAAATGATGTGCCTTTTGACAAAAAAAAAAATTATGCTATTATTTGTATGTAATTTTCAGGGAAACTTATTGGACTCGTTTCTGAAACATCCTACAAAAGGAAAGCAACAGATCACCTTTGAAGTAGACATATCACACATTGGAGACTTTAGCTATGAAGATCTTTTTTTTAATCTCTTGGTCAAGCATGGGTGGTTGGTTTTTAAAAGAATTAGTGCTTAGATAGATGCTTCCTTGCTTATTTTCGCTTTTTAATTTGTGAGGTTTTTAAAAGTAACCGTTGTTTGAAACTGTAATAAAAATTGATTGTGTGTGGGCGCACAATCTCTTACAGATGCCTGAATAAAACTTCCTTTTTCTAAAAAAAACAGCAGCTTTTTTCGTCCACTTTTTCTTTGTTTTTATATTACATAATGGCTTTGACGAACATATCGTCACACACGTCAGGTTAGGTGGTAATGTTAACTGGACTTGCACGGCAACATACATGGACGACACATGACACATGCATGGTGACATGGTTACGTTGTCTGTCCATCATGAGTCTAGAGAATTTTGGCGATCAAGAACAAGATTCATATATATATCTCATATATCATATCGTATCTTTGTGGATGGATTATTCCAGTAGAACACCACCAAATGCATGTGTAATTTCATAATAAAGCAGCATGCTATCTGTGTGAAAAAGCAGATGCGTTTGCATACATACATGACATGAAAGGGAAACAGCTAGCATGCATTCGGGCATGTCGAGCGCGCGCGAGCTCAGCTCATCTCGCGTCACCTGCAGCTGACCCGTTGCAATCTCAAGCTTGTCAGCTATCTAGCTCATCATTTAGAATTTCATACCAGACACTCATCAGATGTGGATATGCTACACGGTGATTCGGTCTGCATTTTATCGGACCGACCAAGGAGGCATTTGCATATAGCTGATGTCGTTACACATGGAAGGCAGATCAACCACCTATTAATTTCCGTGTACCGCAGCGGCCGCGGCACGTCCCTATTCAACCCTATTCAACATGCCTTTGCATTATCTGGACGGCTGCGACACTTGGACAAAGTGCACAGCCCAGGCACAGCCACCACATGCGCAAACCAAACTCTTTGATAACTACTTTCCTTTATCCATAAATTATAAGGCGTTTGACTTTTTCTTTTTCAAGTTTGACCACTCGTATTATTTAAAAAATTTATGCAAAACAGAAAAATTTAAGTCATTGTTGAAGAACTTTCATTAATAAAGCAAGCCACAACAAAGGAAATAATATTTCGTAAATTTTTTGAATAAGACGAGTGATCAAATTTAGTGTCAAGAAATTCATACGTCTTATAAATTGGGATTGATGAAGTATTTATATACAGACGGTTGCCTTAGGACGTTGAACTTCTTGACATGCTTGTCTCTAAAAATGGATATTAAAAGAATCGGGCATTCTAAGGGTATCTTTAGAAATTGATGGACAGAGACAACGTTCTTAAGAGAGACCTACCTCTTGATATAGTTGCATAGCAATTCATAAATTTTTTATATGAAGTCAGTGAAGATGAACTTTATACCAAATTGTAGAGATCAACTGATTATAAACTTTGCAGTTGATATATAAGTTATAAATCAAATATAATTTCTCGTAATTTTAAGTTCAATTTTAGAATTTGTTGTTTAATAATCCTGGACGTTGACATGGTCTACATTCTACCCTGAAGTTGTAGTTCTCAATGCAATGTGGCCTACAACTTTCTAGTGGCCAAATAATATGTGTTTGAAATGATTTGATTTTAATTGTAAATTTCAAAATTTCCAAAAGACCTTGGACTTTGACATGGTCAATATAAAATTTGTACTGGTCGATGCGATCTATGTTTTTTAAGTTGACAATTTTTATTTGAAGTCATTTAGTGTTTCAAATATTGGCTATAAGTTGTCATAACATTCACCTTTTTTGAATTTTTCAAACAATCTCAAATATAGTCACACCCTCTACGAAAATCGTAGTGCTTGACAAGATCTAAAACTTTATATATCATTTGTTTCATTTCAGATAATATAGAATTCAAAATATTAAATATGAGATGACAAAAAGTTAATATAAAAGAACAAAATCGTATCCTCACTCAGTAAAGGTGTCAAGCAGGACAAAGGGTCATTGGTTCAAATCTTAGAAAGTACTCTGTTTTATTTTAAAAAAATTATTAACATAAATAAGCATCTTAACATGCCCGACTCTGTTAATGGTTTAACATCGGCACACAGCTTAAGATACCCACCATTAACGGATAGGCAACCACCCTCTAAATGGCCTATTAACATAGATCATTTGACAGAGATAGTCGCATGGCTATTTTTTTAGTTCACCCATTAGCCCCTGGTCCATTTGGATTACCTAAGAGAGCCATTTTTTAGCAATTAACAATAATTACTAATAGCTACTGGTTTGAAACAGCATTATTGATCATCCTGCTCTCAATATTACAACAATCATCGTATGTTTGGATCCCAACATTCCAAATTCGAAATGGGCCGGGGCTTATACCATGTAATCTAACTCGATGGTGGTCGTAGCATTTCAAAAAAGTGGAGCATGCAGTTCTATCAATCGCTCGTTCGTGCCTTGATCACTAGGAGGCCGGTATGCCTTTTTTGTTAAAAAATCATATGAATTTTCGCTGGTCAGTGCCACCAATATTAATGAATAATGATATGCTGTGGGTCCGGGCCTGACGTTTCGGCACAACATATCAAGGTAATAATAAAGTGACAATAGCTAAAATAGCGTGCCTTTGTATAAAAAGGTTCCGTTGTGGAGGACCCCCATACCACCCAAGTAAAAATCATATGATACGCTACTAAGGTAAATGACATGCGCAGTGATGTCATTTTCTGATACCTTCTTGTGAGCAGATTCTTCCATTCATATGGATGGAAATCTAGATTTGTTGTAATTTGGGGGCGCTGGGTTGTGGACAAAAAGCTCAAAAAGGTAAATTAAAGTGTCCTCCTTTCCCCGGCACCTTTATATTTTATTTTTCAGCTTATTACATTACACCTTGATCCATCCTACTGGCCACTTACCGGCAGTGCCATCGTGTCATCACCACAGATCAAGTGAGTAAGCATCAAGGTTTATCTAAATCAATTGGCCACCAACCATTCCCTCTATTGGGAGCCCATGCTAACGCTAACAATTAACTAATCATCAAGTTAATTTATTATGGATAGTCACGCGCACATGTACCGCAAGGTTATCTGGATTGTGATACTATGTACTCCCTCCACTTCGAAATATAAATAATGTCAATATCAAATAAGTATTTTTAGAGTTTCTAATGAGATGCAATTTTATAAAATATTTGGAATCATAGATATTAATGTTTCCGCTTATATATTTTGTCAAAATTTAGACACTTTACAAAAAAATACAACTAGAATTACATTCTTTTTTTTAGACAGAGATATTATACGTAGGTTGCTGGACCCGGTGCCTAGCCCTAATTTCACTACTGGAAACTCGAAATATGCCGAAAGTGTTAAGCATTTTGCCGAGTGCCAAAATATGGACACTCGGTAAAGAGCCAGTTTGCCGAGTGTTTACATTCGACAAAATAATACACACGGCAAAATAACAAATTTGCCGATTGTTAACCCTCGGCAAAAGAATACACACGACAAAGAAGGCAAATCTGCCACTGTTTGCCGAGTGCCCTTCCGCTGACACTCGGCAAACAGGCCTGGTTTGCCGAGTGCCGATGCCCGGCACGGCAAACCCGCCGTCGCCGTTTTAACTCCGTTCACGTCTTTGCCGAGTGTCTGACACTTGGCAAACTATTTGTCGAGTGCCTGATAAAAAACACTCGGCAAATCTCTCTTTGCCATTAAAATTTTCACCGTGAGTTTTTTTTGCCGAGTGTTTTAATCTGTTTGCCCAATGTCGTAGACACTCGGCAAATCGCCTGTTTCCAGTAGTGTAACTCGGTCTGGAGGCCTCTTTAGTCCCATTTAAACTAGCTGAGACTAAAGGTTTCTTTTTAGTTTTGGTTTCTAACTTGCGATGGAAAGAGTATTCACGTAGGCGTTTGACAAATTGAAATCGTTCCGAGCTTTTTGCTTCTGCATAATGCAACACATACAACAAAGAGTAAATTGCGCTCATCATACAACAACTATCCAAGTGAGTGCAAGTTAATTCAACATATTGTAATTTATCCAATTTAATACAGCAACTATCTAGATGGGTGCAAGCTAATCCAACATCTTGTAATTTATCCAACTTAATACAACAACTATTTAGGTAGGTGCATATTGGTCCAACATCTTGTGATTTGTTGAATTTGATGCGAGAACATGGCTCATTAATGCATACATGATCCAAGCACATGTGTTCGATGTCATTGGGAGCTAATCATTTCGGTTATAGCAAATTTTACTAAGGAGAGATGCGAAACTTTTCATAGATTTGTTTAAAACTTCTATGGGAATCCACGAGACCTCCACATTTGGGTTTTAAGTTTTTACAGGCCTATTTATCCTAGTCTTTTTTTAGCCTTTCGATGTTGCAGCTATTAGTCTGTTTTTATGTCTACTACGTCCTCCTCTTTTTGTGTCTGCTATATCCTTTCGATGGTGTTGAAAGCTTTTTCTTTTTGCTTTCTTTATATTTCTTTTGGTTTGGTAAAATTAGACAAAAACATATTCGGTTAGTTCAGTTATAACCAGAACTAAAAAAATAAACCAAAACCAAAGAACCTATCTGTCCCTCATTCTTAAAACAACGAATTTCCTAGAAAACCTAAATTATTTTTTAACCAAATGTCTACCCTTAGAAAGAGTTGCAGCTCTACCTTTGTGCAATGGACAACCCACATAACAGCTTTAGCGAGCCATGAATAGGCATGGGTTAGAGTGAGGTAAAACTGTATTATAGCATAGAAGAAAAAAATTGTCAAATGTAGCTTACAATGATAGATTCCGATTCATGGACTGCATATGCACCAATGAGTCAAGTTCTCGCATCAAAATAAACAAACTACAAGTTGTTGGACCAACTTGCACCCACCTAGATAGTTGTTGTATTAAATTAGATAAATTATAAGATGTTGGACTAACTTGCACCCATTTGGATAGTTGTTGTATGGAGAGTATAATTTACTCTACAGAAAACTTTGTGCTCAATATTAACAACTTCCAGTGTCCTCCATTCAAGAAAAAAAACGTCCAGTGTTCCACATATATAATTATCGCACATAGGACACTGTCCAAGTCGCTCGATCGGCAAGCCTGTACGTTGCCTTGCCCGGCCTGTTTGCAGCCTGCATGACCGGCAATAAATATCGCACATTTCACATTCCAGTAGTACTCCAGTCACTTGCCGGCCGACCGGCCGCATCATACTACTGATTTGATTTGAAAGACGGAATTGATCGAACAAGTGTGCCACTTAAGGACGGATAAAAAGATTCACATGTCAAAAATATAGTAGTACGTGTGTGTACGTGTGTGGCTGTGCGCTATTCGCCCTAGCTCATGAACGACGACACTGCTTTTGCAAGGCATAAAGAAATGGCAGCCTCAAGATAGCTATAGACTGCAACTGTGTCTACCACTGCCTACTGTCTTGCAATTCAGATATATATAGATCATCTGTCGTGGCCGGAAAATATGTACATATCAGAAGGTGGCCTCTCTCATGTCGACAATGGGCGCTCATAGACAGTAAAAGTTTCTTATATAAAAATGGCGGCTATATATCCTAGTAGACAGTAATAAAGTTTCTTAATATACAAATGTCGTTGTTGCATGGATCGTGCACCACTTCATTATTATCGTAATATCATGCAACGTTAGCCTCTGATGGATACATGATGATACTGTAGCTTAAAAGCTACCGGTGGAGCATAGCGTGACATCCTTTGCACCACCACCATTAGTGCTAGCTAGCTTTTACACGTGTGACCATAATTATTATACAACGATACATGTCCTTTTTTCACTACGTCCAACACAATTCACATTTTTTCCTAAATTTTTAGTCAAGCTGGTCAATAATGAAGTACCAATGTGTTGACTTCTGGGTTCAAATCAAACATCAGCAAGGGCTAACACACCCGGTGGGTGGCAATGAACTCTTAAAGCAGTAGCGAACCAACAAAACAGAGATCTAGAGACTGGTTAGGCCGATGTTAAGTCCATTCTTTGTTTTGGTAGACTCCTGAAAATTCTTCTGGGAGGAACACGTGGACGGTATCCTACTAGTACGTAAGGCCACCTAGCTAGAACGCCATCGAATCTTGTTGAGCTAGAGATGCGACGAATAGCAAAGTAGAAAGGAAAAGGGGTAAAAGAGAGTAGATTGATTTCTACGATTACAAGTCGGGATCCTCAATCGATAGTGATCTGCTCATATATATATATATAGAGGGGATGGTCTCATTCCAGTTGAAAATAAGTCCAAAACTCGTTCTCCAAGTTTCATACGTCAAACATATACCAAAAACCAATTTGGAAACTAAACTGGTTCGGAATCTAGAGAGCGTCAATTTAGCCAACTGGAGGAGTCGATGGGCTCGGGTAGCGGGCTTGGCTGATAGAAGTGGGAGAGCTTGCTTAACCGAGGGAAGCCGACTGCTGGAATCGGCTAAGCTGACTAGCTCATGGCTCGCTGTCTTCTTCGTGTGTTTCTTTAGATGTGTGTTTGCTGCACCACTTGGCCTCCAACATGACCATAACATTTATAACTTGATGAAGATGTCTATAACCCATTGTATGACACACAAGTGTTAACATAATGTTTTGGTTGTACATTTAAAATTCAAAGCGAGCAATAGATAAGTCCAAACTGGCTGCCATCCCAGAATGACACGCCAGGCGCACATTTAAGCATGGCATGTTAAGGTGCGGGCCGGGCACGAAGCCACGAAAGGCACGAGTAGCTAGTCATGCTATGTAGTGCCGTGGCTGCTATCATGCGTTGATTCAGACCTAGCAGGCACCGCATTAGATTCTGTTTGGATCCTATAAATTAGTAACTAGTTGATTAACAATTAGTTTATAAGGATTCAGATAGTGGATGAATTAATAACAAATCTAAGGTCTAACTAGTTACTAGTTCACTGCTCCACAAACCTAACTATTTAAATTAGTTGTTAGTTTATAGGGGAAATTTGCTTCTGGACATCCCAAAAGGCGCAAATTGGCTGGTGCACACATCCACTTTTTGATATTTGCTAGAAGACATCGTGGTTTCGTGTAATTGGGCCAATGTACATCAAGCCAATCAAACATTATTGCAAATAGATAGATACAAAATCATATAAGTGTTAGAAAATTATACTATAAAATCTTCTACACTCTACATAATGAGAACTCTTGAGTAAAAATATTATTTTTTACATCGAAATGATCATTTTGCCCCCTTCATAAATAGACAAAGATAACCATGGTTAATTAGTTAATATATTTGTAAGATACTAAAAATACTGGAAAAATCATAAAATGCATACATCACCAAATCATGTCTATGATAAAAATAGCAGATCAAAATAACAAAGTTTATGCTGATATATTTAGCATGAGTGAGTTATAGATTTATCTCCAATGAAGCTTAATTGATATATTAAACTTTGTTATTTTGATCTGATATTTTTATCATAGACATGATTTTGTGATGTATGCATTCTGTGATTTTTCCAATATTTTTCGTATCTTACAAATATATTAACTAATTAACCATGGTTATCTTTGTCCATTTATGAAGGGGGCAAAAATGATCGTTTCAGTGAAAAAATATTTTTGCTCTATAGTTCGATCATGTAGAGTGTAAAAGATTTTATAATATAATTTTCTGACACTTATATGATTTTCTATTCATTTTATAATAATGTTTGATTAGGCTTGATGTCCATTGGTCCAATTACACGAAACCACGGTGTCTTCTCGCAAATATCGAAAAATGGATGGGTGCACCAGCCAATTTACGCCTTTTAGGATGTCCAGAAGCAAATTTCCCCTAGTTTATATGATCCAAATAGGCCCTAAGAGTCTATAACCATATCGTCGTGCCGGCCCAATAAGCCCGGCGGCCGCGCTTTCATTCCATGTCAATGCCAACACAACGGATTTGACCAACAAACGAATGAAATGAAGATATACGACAAGATATTGTAGAACGAAAACGATCGCAACACATGCATATGGCCGTCATATGTGCAATGTGCTTGGACCAATATAATGCAACACAGTAGTCTTCCGGCCGTGGCTTGGCTTCAATCCCTATAGCTAGCTAGTGCGCGCGCGCGCGTGGTGACCACACCACCAGCAGCACGCACCTCGATCGATCGCCCGCACGGGCACGGCGGCGGCGTGCCTGGCCACCGGAGGAAATTGCTAGTGGCCAGGGAAGACACGTAGAAAGCGCGGGGGCACGCGGCGGCGAATCCATGGAGACGAAGACGACTCTCTGTGGAGGCGCGTGAGGATGGACGGTGACGCGCGTCGCCGTCGCACGCCCATGATGGTGCGTGTGGTGTGCAACGACGACGACTGTATATATATAGTGGAGGCTGTGTTGTCGTATATACACGAGGGCTGCAGGTAGTGTCTAGTGTGTGTGTGTCACTGCGTTCACAGAAAAAAGTGTGTGTGTCACTGTGTGTACAGGATATGTCACTAGGACTTCATCAATGCTTGTGTGTTGTACTAGTACGGGGCCAATGCAAACCCAAGCGACCGTGGAATTGATCGATCGGATCTGCATGCAGGTTCTCCTATTATTGCGTGTACAGGAACGAACAATGCAATAGCCAATAGCGAAGCTTCAGGTTGCCTTCATATATGCGTGTAGTGCGCGTGCACTTCATGTATGCAATGCATGCAATGCTAAGTTGAGTGCAGTGTGGCCAGTCTGAACGGGTTTTTTTTGAGAGTTTTATAGACATTAAATTAGACGATGCGGCATAGTATTTATTTTTATGAAGACGGCATATAATATTGATGAAGGGAGATATGAAAATGTTTCATGAGATAAAATTAGTTTGATTGAGATGAAACTTGTGTACCCTATCTTTTAATAACATATAGGAGTTTTGAAAACAATGAAGTTGTGTACTGACATTTAGAGCCTAATACGAAGTAGTAGTCTGTTGGTGAGCTAGAGCTAGCAAAAGCTTTCCGGGCTCTCCAGGTTTGGCCACGGCCAATGAGTATGTCTGTGTGTCCTGTCCACTACGTGCTTCTTTTTGTGGCGTGCATGGTTACTTGTCAAGGATGCACAGGTAGCTAGATTGATGAGCATTCAACGTACGTACAAACATATGCTAGCTTTTGTCCTAATTCCTACGAGAGAGGTGACGTGCTTTCACTGCTTTGTGTGGTTAGCATTGTACTCGACGACCATTCAACGTCGTACAAACTAATGCTTGCCGCTTCTGTGCGATCTGCGTATGTAGCAGCTACTACTATTTTCTGGTACACGCCTTTAGCGGTGACACTACCACCTTCTCGAGTAAAGTACCATCTCAAAGTTTGTGAGAGCATGATTTAAGAGGCTCGCAGGTGAAGCCGTTTTGTTTTATCTTGTTTGGTATAAAACAGCTCTAAACAGCTTGTGGAACTGGTGAAAGAGCCATGTCAAATGGGGCCTAATTAAGAACTTTCTAAAATGTTGATTGTTTCTATCCTTTTTTTCTTGATTCTCTCCAATGTTAAACTTATTTAATTTTCAGAATTTATCAGTGTTTATACTTAGTGACATACCTACCAACAGTGAAGCGACTCTATGGTGACTTCGTCAACTTCGAAAATTCTTCACCACCGTCTTCAAAAATACTCACGAGGATATAGTTTACGTGCGTATATTCATAACAGTGAGTATGTGTATGTTGTAATGTCTTTGAGTTGTATTGTTAATGAAAGAAAAGACGACCGAAACGATGATGCAACACCAAGGAAGATCGAGGTACAACGATCTCCTTTACTCATGCAAGCAGGCGCCATCGTGCCGACTGCCGACCACTATCGTCGTCCAACTGTCGTCCGACCTAGTGCCGGTGGCGGCGCGGCGCTACCCGGCCCGGCCATGGATCGATTCGGCGTGTCCCGCTTGCATTGCTTATTATCACATCGTCGTGCGTGGCCCGTCGTCCAGTCACCCACTGCACTGCACGCACCGGTGGTGGCGTTTGTGTTGCATACGACTGCGTGTATATGCATCCATCCCTTTGCCGCCGTCTTCTCGATCGATGGAGACCTGGATATACTTGTGGACATAGCGTGCAAGCCACCTTGCCGGCCGGCCGCCATTGTAGATAGCTAGCAGAGGTAGTCGTAGTAGGTAGAATGCACCTTGTCGTTGCGGTGGAACAACTTTTTTTGGTTACGTAATAGAGCTACACGAAAGAGCCCTCCCCCA
The DNA here is from genome assembly GCA_015844335.1 of Chrysopogon serrulatus. Classification (NCBI taxonomy): domain Eukaryota; kingdom Viridiplantae; phylum Streptophyta; class Magnoliopsida; order Poales; family Poaceae; genus Chrysopogon; species Chrysopogon serrulatus. Next base: position 86,930 of record JADLZL010002047.1, read on the forward strand.
ATGCACTGTCGTGAAGTTTTATAAACTCTACCGTGGAGTAGCTAAAAGAAAATCTAGAGAGTCTTTAATCTACTGCTTTAGATGCTTTGCAAACTCTTCCATTTTTTAGAGTGGAGCTACAGTTAAGTTATGTCTTTGAGTAGCGAAGTTAGAAGCAGAGCTGGTAAAAGATGGAGCGGAGCAAAACGAAAATTATTAGAAGCTCATAATAATATAATGCGTAGTGTATGTTCAGCTCATCTATCTACTATAGGTACCCTTTAATTTTCACGAGCTAATACATAGTTAGGGGCAAAATGGTACGGCGTGGCCCTATTAAACTTTAACTATGAAATAATATTTCGTTATTCGTTGACTAATTAGAGTTATGGACTTTATCACGCGTGGCCCTGAGCAGTTGTTCAGCATGGATCGTGCGTGACCACACTGGAGCGCACAAGAGCACTGTTGAAATTAGACACAATCAGGGTGTTCGGCTGGTCACATAAGTTGGCTGATAAGACAAGTCGGCTAATTTGTCGTGAGAGAAAAATACTGTTCTAACGGCTGATAAACCCCAGCTGATAATACAAGCGAACAGGGCGAATGAACACGCGCGCGCACGTGTGCCGGTGGCCCATGACTGGCGATCAACTCGACAGTGCCAGCAGCGACGACGACATATCGTGCCGGCCTCCAACTCCAACCCCTCATGCCAAAAATGCATGCATGTCGACGAGTGCATATGCATCCATTCTGTGAGCCACACAAGAACGTACGTGTACCCAGATCAAGTTGTTGTTGGGACCGAGCAGTAGCTCGGGTGGTGAGCACTCCCTCGGGGGAGGCCACCGGTCTCGAGTTCGAGCTCCGCTCGGCTCAAGGATTTCCCACCGGGATTTACTCCCAAAAAAATAATCTTGCAGGTCCTGGACTCCCACGTGGAGACACAATGGTACTGCGACGTGCCTGTCGCCTGCGAAGCTCAGCTGAACTTCGTCGATCTCTAAAAGGACGTGTGTAGTGTGTATAGTTTGTAGGTCTAGCATGCGCACTAGGTGGGCGTTGTGTGCGTGTGATAGTGTGAATGTGTGTGTTTATGCGTATGTTCAAATACTACAAAGCTGTACCTTAGAAGTCCGGGCTCAAAAAAAAAAAAAAAGATCAAGTTGTTGTCTACCATCTTGGATTCTCGGTCCCCAAAGAAAAAAGATATCATTCGAGCTAGTTTCCTTGAAATTCAAATTATTCTATGCTTGATTGATATTTCAAATTTTACTATATCTTCATAGGAAAGTAATAACCTTTATTATGTTCAGCAAAAACAGAAAAGTTAAAAAAAATTATAAACATATATTTTATGATAAGTCTAGCTAGTAAATGGCAATAGTTTTTGGCATTATGAATATTGGTTTAAGTTCGGTAACAAACATGATTAATCATACCCGGAGGCGGAACTGGGGGGGCGGCCAGGGCCGTGGCCCCCTAAAAACAATAGAAATTTTTACAATTAAAAAATAAAATTTTTATCAAAAATTTAATAAAAAAACAATTTTTATCTAAAAATTTAATAGAAATTTTATTTTTCATCCAAAAATTCAATAAAAATCTAATTTTCATCCAAAAATTCAATAGAAATCTAATTTTTTATCAAAAATTCAATGATACATCATAAAAATAATTTCCTTTCACCTATTTATGACGTGTCATCTATTGCTTGGCCCCCCTTATTCAAGAACGCTGGTTCCGCCACTTTCATACCATGGTTTGAATTTTTACAACATAGTTGAAAAAATAGCATTTATTTTCTCGCTCAACCTTTATTTATGGGTGAATTCACTTCAACACCACACAATACAGCAGTCACTGCGGATCATATATGATGGCACCAAAATGTCCTCCATAGTCCATACAATCGATTAGATCCAGCTAAGATCAACCCAACTAAGGCCCAAGGGTTTGAGCCTTTGAGGGAGCCGCAAAAAGCCCAAGAACCAGGTGCATTGTGCTGAGATAAAGCTGAAGCCCAACGTTTTTGGATCTAAAGCTTCCGATGGACCACTGGAAGAAAATAAGTTGGCCTCTTCTAGCTACGATAGAGAGTCACGGCCCATATTATTTAATGAATTAATTTATATGGACCTTACAAGGCCTACGTTCTCGTTCACAATCACGTACTACAAGACCGAACGATGAAACAACTCTGTTGGGCCTGTAGAAAGCAGTCCAGTCAAGCCTGGGGACGGTGTAAGGGAATCTGGCCTACTTTGTAGCTTGCCATTATTATTTATTTATGTTCAAAAATACTCTCCTTTAATTTGTTGTGCGCTCAGAGAACAGGCAAATCGCAGCACTCGGTCTCGGATTTGTTTGAAGCCTAGGAGGAACGTTGTCGTCCAGCTGCAAGAGAGCGACTAAATGGATTATGTGGAATTCACTTTGTCTTTTTTACTAATGAATATGTCCATATGTTGCAACGAAATTATCAAATATTAATAATAAATAGGAATAAGTCCACTTTTGGCATCTCAACTATCTCGCTCGGCCGATTTTAACCCTGATCTCCAGAACTGTTTACTGCGCGTACCTGACCTACTGTTCTGGTTCGGTTTTAGCACCTGGGTTATTTTACGATGACGTGTAAGCGGTTTTGACTTGCCACCATGGCATGGACCGCCACGCTAGACAAATCCAAATGAGGAGGCCGGCCGGCCCACCAAACTCTCCCTCTCCCTCATATTTCCTCCTCACCGCAACCTTAGAATCGTCAGCTGCGCCGCCCCCAAACCACCGCGCCATCGTCTCCATTCGGCCGCCACGAAGCAGGTTGCCGCCGCCTCCAGATCCCGTGCGGTGATGTCATGCCAAGAGTGAAACTGGGCACTGCTGCACTACCATCAAACCTAGGGAACTCCCTCTTCTTCTTAGTCACCTCTCCCTCTGCTGTCTCATCAAATGAATCATCTGATTCATCTGAGTCAACACTTGGCTCAGAGTCATCATTGACTGCACTAGGTTGAGGATTGGATGGCATCAGGTTCTCCACATTGACTTCATTCCCCTCAAAATCAACCACCACCATACCTATGGCCTTCAGTTTTTGCTTCAACTCTTTCAGTTCAACTCTAATTTTGTCAGCCTCTTCATCCTGTTCACTGCTGTCATCATCACCAGGCATGTACTCAGGATCTGAATCACCATCCACATCTAAATCAGCATCCACATCATCCACATATGAGCGCTCCTCATCCTGGATTGAATTGGATCCTTTTGAATTTGGTGGTCTAATCCAATCCAAATACTTACTACATTGTGCTATATCCTTCTGCACTTATCTGGAGATGACAAATCCTTCCTACAAACTACCACCCTGTCAGGACTCTGTTGGTCAGCATTCACTGCAAGAAGCTCCACAAAGATGTCTGCTGCCCCATCCTCAGCAACACTTTTCACACATCTGCATACATGCCTGATCATCTACCAACACTCTTAGCCCACTCAGTAAATCCTTCCTAGGTGAAGGGTCGACATGGCGGACTAGAGGGGGGTGAATAGTCCTTTCTAAAATATAATCGCAGCGAATGACTGAATTAAATACGGAATCAAAACTATCGGTCTAACCAAGACTACACCCCTCTATCTAAGTTCAAGCACCTTACAAAATATTCCTAGGTTGAGCCACTAAGGTGCAAGGCTAGGTAGTGCTCGCCTATCCAATACTAGGTTGCAAGGTCACACAAACCTAAGCAACTAGTACTTAATCAAACCGGGGAGCACCTACACATACTAGTGAGCAAAGCGCACAAAGCCTAAGCACACTAGTAGTTCTCACTAGCATGGCCACACAAGCCTAACTAGTGAGCTCAATTGCTTAGCTCATAAACTAAGCAAAGTGACTAGCAAGGCTACACAAGCCAACTAGCCACGCAAGAGCAACACTACTCACTAGCACAAGTAATGAACAAGTAAGAACAAGCTAGTGAATGCAAACCGACGAGAAGAGTAGACAAGTTGACACATCGATTTTTTACCGAGGTTCACTTGGTTGCCACCAAGCTAGTCCCCGTTGTGTCGACCAACTCTTCGTGGTTCGGCAGCTAAGAGGTGTTCACTAACCTCGTCCACAATTGGACACCGCAAGAACCTACCCAAGAGAGGTAGCTCAATGACACTCGCAATCCAATAGAGTTGCTCTTCGCGATCTCCCGCGGGGTGAGCACAATCCCCCTCACAATGTCACTTCACATGACTAGCAATCGGAGCACCACTCAATCTCCGAGCGTGCTACACGATGCCCACAAGCCTCCAAGCCGTCTAGGAGGAGACAACCTCCAAGAGTAATAAGCACCACCGGCTTGCAACTCGATCACCTAGTGCCACACCTTGCAATCTCTCAATGCAACGCACTAGAATTGGGAGAGAGGATCCCAAACCCCTCTCAACCCGGCAATCTCCATCCCCTTTGCAAATGTGCCAACACCACTAAGTGTACATCACCATGTGCAAGTGTGTTAGCATTTTCATAAACATTTTCTAAAGGATTTTCACTCCTTCTCACAACGCCACTCGATCCTAGCAACACGATGCAAAGTTAGATTACTCAAGTGGCACTAGATGACCGATATGCAAACAAGTTTGCCCCTCTTGATAGTACGGCCATCTATCCTAAACCCGTCATCAACTTCTCTACATACCTATGACCGGTGAAATAGAAATGCCCTAGGTTATATTTTTGCCTTGCGCTTTCCATTCCATCTCCTCCAATGCCGATGCAACACATGCACCGACCGCTCCACATTAATGATATGATCCACTTCATATCATCACATGGCCTTTGGTCCATCTATCTTGACCTCACTTGCTCTTCACCATCGCGATCGGTCCATCAAGCCAAATCTTGTCTTGATCTTCATCTCTAGCCACATGACTCCATGTCATGTATCATGCATTAAGCTCCTTCATCACCTGTGGACTAAATCTCTGCATATCTCACATAAGCACAATTAGTCCACCTAAGTTGTCACTCAATTACCAAAACTAAACAAAGACCTTTCAATCTCTCCTTTTTTGGTAATTGATGACAACTCTACAAAGATATGGAAATTAAGCATTTTGGGATTTTATGTCACTTATCCAACATTTAAGCTCAATGTCTATGATTTGGATAGGCACCATAAAATCAACTTGGTAGTGTTAACTCCCCTACATGTGTGCTAAAATGGTTTGGTTTCAAGCTTGCACACATGTATGAATATGAAATTTGTGGGAGTGTTACCACTACTAAGTGATGCTAAGGTATACAAGATAGAGAATAAACCTTTGTAGCGTGTATACCACATTTTCAACATCCTTAGCATCAATCCTTGCTAGAAATAAGTGAAACTAGATACCTCGTAAGATCAACATTATAATCAAGGTTCTAGTCACCACTTGCTATACTAAGACTAGGCTCTAGATACCACAAAATATCAAACATCATCCAAGTCTTAGTTCTAGCAAACACTTGCACACAAGCATGTAGGAATGTAAGACAAATGCAATGCAAGTAAGCAAATGTAATGCACAATCAAATGCATCAAACATGTATTCATGAGCTTGCTCCCCCTATTTGTGTGCTTCTCTTGTCCAAGAATTTTGATCCCCTTGTCTTCTTCAATCTTGCTTCCTCTTTGGTCATATCCATGTCCAACTTTGTATTTTTGTCCAATCTCTCCCCCTATGTCATGCATTTCTCTTCAGGCAAACATATTTCATATCTTTGTACTCCAAATCTCTCCTCCTTTGTCATCAATTTCTATAAAGGGTATGCTTCACTTTGACAAAAGGTTGCACTCGGGGTGTAGATGGTTGACACTTGAATCTTGCATTTTTTATGGACACCTTCTCTTGATGTTGGAATGATACCACTTGGAATTTGAGATGACCTTTTGACCAATTCAGGATGACACCACTTGTAGGAATTCTCTTTTGTTGTAGGATCACCCACTTGATTAACTTGAGCTCTTGAGGGTAGCTTTGCTTGAATTTGATCACTTAAAGTTGAGGATCACTTGAGTTATAGGATATCACTTAAATGCTTGATCTAGACACCACTTTTAATATCACTTGATATAGCACATGTGTAGAGGATACCACATATAGGAGTGTGACACCATGTGTATACCACTTGTATGAATAATGAGTCTAGGTACTATTTTTAAATATTGAACTTGATATCCATTTATATTGTTGTCTTCCACTTCTTGAACTTGAATGATTTTCATGAGCTTCTTTCTCTTTTAGTTTAATCTAGCATGCTTGTATAAGTGATCTAACTCGGTTTGAACCAATGACAAGCTTCTTCACACATCTTTCAATGGTTATCTTGTCAATATTGAATTAGAACCTTTCTTGCTGTTGGTATAAATTAACTGCACTCCATTAAATAAGTTTTAAGTAGGATTATCCGTAAACGCACAGATATCATGCCAGTGTCATATTTTACCCAGAGGTTTTAAATATCATATCCACAGGGAACAGTTGTGATGATGACACAGTATATAGACTTAATCCTACAATTAGGCTAGATCATATCAAGAAATAGGAAATAGCTATTGTACTCTAGTTCTGACAACCGGTAAGCTTTGTATAATACCGTTCTAACTGGGTAAGTAACCCGAATAGGAGAAGAAACAGAGTAATCTCCTACCAAGCACCTATAAGCCTATCAGTCCTATCAACGGAAAGTGGACTACAGAGGATTCAACGAAGCTATAAAGTCACCTTCGTGAGCTACCACTATCCGGCTAATCAGGGGACATCCACAAGTAAACCTAGCCTAGGCACCACGCCTATACTACGAAATACTACTTCAACCAAGTAATGACCAAGATCAAAGCACTCAATATGAGCTGTGAACTTAAGAACGAATAAAAACAAGTTGCTTACTTGAATCGGAATGGCGAATCCAAAAGTACCTCAGAACGCAGCTCCGGGCGAGGGAGCTGAATTTAGAAGAATACAGCCACGAAGAAGTACCGACAGGCCGGAAGTCCTCCAAAATCTCTACACCTCTACTCAATCTCTCTAATCTCTAAACAAGACTAGATCTAGACGAACTAGTCTCTCCTAATTGCTACATCTAGATGAACTAGAACTAGATCAACTAGAGGGACCCTAACCCTAATTATGTAGAGAATATGAAGCACCGGGGTGTAGAATGCCTCTAGGAGGGGCCTTGGGGCGTCATTATATAGGCCGAGGTAGAGTAGGGGGCAAGGAACTGCCACGTCATCGATCTATGTCTTCATCTTGTATGCACCGTCGGATCAAACCGACTTTAGATCGACGGAGGAATACTTTGATTGGGTTCCAAGGAAGCGTGGGAGGAAGACTCCAGAAGGCGGCAGCCAGAGGCCACAGGGGGGCGCCGACCGACGCCAGGGTGGGGCCGGCCGGCCCCACATGGACTCCCCTGTGGGTCCCGCTGCTTTGGGTGTCTTCTAGACCCTTCCTGAGCCTGATGACGACGTTTTCCGTCGCGGATAAGTTTCGTGATGATTATGCACTATAATCCCTTCTTTTATGCTTTTCTAGAATAATCCCTGGAAAATATAGAATATACAAAACTCATGGAAATTGTCAGTTAAAACCCTAGACTAGTATGTATTTATGTATCCTTTCATGTCTAAAGTTCTAATAAATATTGGCGTTATCCACCGTCAACAACTCCCCCAAGCTTACCTTTTGTCAGTCCCTTGGCAAACAACCTAAGCCTAATTATTAAAATATTTGGATCGGGGAGTTGCTGCAATACTTTTATTTCTTTTAAGCACACTCACTTTTAAACATAAATTTTCTTCGGTTAAGATAAAACTACTCTAACTTTCAGACTTACCCATTTTACCTTTAACCATAGAGCTTTACAGCTTTTGCATAAGTCTTGAGTAATCGAAAGATAGAACAATCAAGTCAAGCACTATGTCTCAAATTCTTCACAGTACCAATATTCTGGAGTTTTGTAAGTTTTTAAAATAAAACTCAGAGCATAATTGTATGACACCCTCAAGTCTCTTATTATATATGGTATTTATGGATCTCACTGAGGCATGAATTATGTTATGCCTTCCTACAACTAAGGATTTATAGTGGAGCTTACAGGAGTGGCAACAACAAGGATGAGCATACTTGCAATTCATATGTTGTAAAGTCAAACAATGGATCCACAGATAATCGAGGCATACAATCAAATCAAGATGTGCGTGTGTATGGAATATGGTGGATAGGTGTATATATGGTATATAGTGGCTAATCCTAATTCTACTTTTGCTCTTTGAAGATAACTCCCTCCTTAGAACTTTTCACGGAAAAACATGGGCTATCTTTAATCTCTCTTTCTTTCTCTTCTTTTTTTAATCTGGGAGGCGGACATCTATGTACCCATTGTTTTAATTATTGGATACTTGTCCATCTTTTACTCCCCTTTTTTCTACTCTTTTTTTTTACTTTTGCATAGCCACATGCATCCTTTGAATATAAATAATTGGAGAGATAATGATAAGAACTTAGAGCAATTAAATGGGTGCTGTCCTATAGGGTATATTTTTGGATGTTTACTCCTAGTGTAGGAGAAAAATATTTTTAAGGTGGATCTGGATGAAAGTGGAAGTGACAGCGCTTACATCCTAGAGTAGGAGTAATGCATATGTGGGTGGAGTGTGTAAGTGATCTTGATTTTAAAAGCATGACAAGGCTCTCATAAGGTATACAACAAAAGTTGACTGAACCCAATGTAAAGCAAGTAGTATGAATGCGTAAAGGTTTTCCTAACTCTAAATGTATCATATATGGTTTTGGTAGGAATTTAAACTTTATCATACAAGAGCTCATCATGTAAGATTTTAGATTTTTAAAATAAATCTCTAGAACTTAGTAATGCTAGGAATAAGATAAATAGCAGCTTAGACCTTCATGTATCATATCAATCAATTACCTAGACTTAGCTCAAACATATGCCTCCATAAATTTTAGGTTCAGAGTAAATTCTTATATTAAAGTAGTTATGTCCAAAACTCAGAAGAATTCATAGTTAAAAACTAGGCAATTGAAAGGAATTATTGTAGAGCAACTATTCATCATCTCCAAGATAAAATTTTAATGTTCTTCAGTTTTTATTTGACTCTTACTAACTAGACACACTCTATGATCACACCTTAATACATAGATAAGTATTTTATTTTTGATTTTAATTCGTTATTCATCTTTTTATTTATATTGGACTCACAAGACTCTAAAGACATGGATCTTCATGTGCCCATATATTTTTGGTATTTTATGACTATATAAAATAGACTCGATAATCGCCTAGGTATAGTTACCTGATAACTAGGGGATGCTCTTCCCCCAAGCTAGATGTTGCAATACCTGGTGTTGATGATCTTTAGAGTGAGCTAACCAGCAGCGCTCCTGGTAGGTGCCGCTAATAGACTCTCTCCTTGTCATAATGTTGTTCCTGTATAATTATACTCCAACAAGAAAACCAAAACTCGAGGCTCGAATTTAATAAGAGGTTAGCGATCAGCCATTATATAATTGATTATTCCTATAAGTTGATTTCAAATTGACAAGTTCTAGCAGGATTCTCTTTTTTAGGATTTTCTAGTTACGCAGAAATTAAATATGTGTGCATGATATGTAGTTGTATTTTTATGCCTCCACAGAGAATATTTATTCTTATGGGGCTTAGGCTTTTTCATAATGCAAGAAAGTAAATATAGAAGCTATTATTAATATTATTTTTTTTTTTATGCCACTACAATAAATATTCCTACTGGGGTTACCATAAGTTTATTCACGTGGGACTTTTAATATTTTATGATGCAATAGATGAAGCAATAAAGATTTTTATTTTATTTTATTTTCTTTTTAATATTTATGAAGATGAATATGTTAAGGTAAATTTATTAATGTAGACAGAAATACAAATTAATTAGATAACTACCATATTACCTTATGGCAAAGGGTACGAAATTTAAAGTTTACCGATAGGTCTTCTTCTTCCACTCTTGTTTATCTCTCCATCTTGAGAGATGGAGGTCTTGATAGTTGCATACCTCTAGTGATGATGATGTCGCTTTTTGATCTTTGGTTTGGCCCATAGGTTGAAGTAGAGCTTTAATAGTAGCTGGCAAGCATCTTGCTCGGTGTGTATATTCACAGAACTTTTACTTGTAGAATTAATAAACTTTGCTCGATGCGTTGTCCTGTTTGCAAAACCATGGCGAGATCAAGTGCATAGGCTCTGCTGGTGGAAAAACACCAACAGAACCAAATTTATTTCTTTATTTATTGTTTCTCCATCCATAGGCACATTAAACAAGATAAAGTTGGTATTACATGAATTGTTTATTTATGACATGAGTGGTAAGATAAGCATTGAATATTGCATTCAAGTTCACATGGCAGAAAAGAATAAAATTACTTAACCAATGAAAGGATCGCCTATCTCTATATAAATTTTTAAATGAGTATGACTATCATCTTCCCAAGATCGAATATAATGTTTTTGCTTGTTTGGTTAAGACTGAGATTAAGAGAACGGTGCCATGAACAATTTTAAAGAACAAAGCATGTTGACTTAATTAGGTTAATCAATTTAAGTTGTAACTCTAACATGTTTATGTCTGCATTTGTATATGCACCAAGATCAAGAGAAGAGCATTGACCAATTACCTTTGGATATTACCTTTATTATTAGAGCGTGACGGCACTAAGTTATGAAGGGTAAATGACTGGTAGTCCTTTCTCTTGCATCTTGAATTGTTCTTGGATATCTTGTCTCCTCTGTTGCACTCATTTTTTTGCTATTTTTTGCTTCTTTAATCTTTTGGCTCTTTTCACTCCAGTCATTATTATGCCTGCAACAGATTAGTGGACAATACATACCCGAAGGAGTATACAAATTTTGAACACAGGTTGCTTGTCCAGTATTTTATTTTATTCTATTTATGCTAATGAATATTGTTTTTTAGCATAGATCATGTTTTATACAGACATGGCTTGAGGCAAAGTAACTTGCAGTAGAAGATAAAATAGATGAATCATTAATACTCACAGTTCTATCATTTGTGATGAATGAGCTGTGTCTTCTTCTATAAAGTTATTAAAGTTCAGCATGTGCCCTATTTTATCTCTAATTCGAATTTATCTCATGACTCATCCAAATTAATTTTGAAAGTTTTCTGCAGGGGTTAGTCTACAAAATATCCAATGTCTACTACAGTATATTATCAGTTCAAAAATCAACCTAGACACCACGTCTAATTTGATTTAGGAAGGCATTCTAACCTAAGCACCACGCTTAATTTAAAAGCCTTTGAAAGTCAAATCAACACAATTTAAACTAAGCACCATGCCTAATTTAAAAGTTGTATGAAATTTCTCCAAACATTAAGCATACTATAGCAAACAAAGGTAACATAAAAGTTTATAGAGTGTTATTCAAACGGAGATGAAAGAGCATGATTAACAAGTTGAATAAAGGTAGAGACAACCAATATTAGCAACATAGAATTTTCTAAATAAGGCCATTCCCCAAGCTTGAATTTTGCAAGACAGATTTAAGTTTGGATGGATTTGCATTATGATAGGTTAGTCATACCTGGCGCTACCATTAGTTATTTTCTTACTTCAAACCTGAAATGGTTAGTGACAAAAATACCAAAGGAATATTTTAATAATTATATTTCTATGCTAAAGGTACAAGCTCAATTTATTTTTTAAGAGTGGTTATTTTGGGACACATAGTTATTCTTGGAAACCTTCTAATTATTATACTTCGAGTTGGTGAGGTGATTTCCTCTAGAACATTAGTCTTTGTGCACCTATATCAAGATTACAACGAGATCTATAATATTTATGATAAATATATGCATCTACAACCACGCTTTTAATGATTTTAGGAACAGATAAAACAAGGGGGTTGAAGATCTCATGTGTGATAATGTTATGGAGACTCATTGATCTAGGAGATTTTTCATATGAGCATAGATTTGATAAAGTGTTTAATGAGATAATTCCCATGCTCATCGATGTGATCTCCCTTTTCAAACTCCAAGGGTGTCTCTTCATGGTTGTCTATAGGCAACAAGTTTGTCTCTATTATTTCATGCCTATGACATTTATTAGATGTTTTATTTTCTAGAATTTCCCATGAATTGATATCCCTAAGGTTGGTCTTTAAAGCTTTCTCTAAACTTGGGTGAGTTCTTTTTATTAAAGAAATTGATTTAAGCTCACCATTTGAATTTAAACCAAGTTTAGATGCTAGTGCTAAAGCTTCGTCCTCTTCTATCTATTCTTTTACAATAGCATATGTATTTCTAATATGTTCTATGTATTTCTGCCATTGTTGTTGCTTTTCTTGGGCATTTCTATAATCTTCATGACTCTTATTCTTGAGATGTCTTGATGGATTTCTAGGGTTATTATGAAATTTAGTAGAAAGAGCATAAAAAGATTTATTGGGGTCAAGGATGGGTTTAGAGATAGGTTCAGAGACATTTATTGTGGGCATAGAAAGAGAGAAGATAGAATTTACTCCTAAGTGGCTTGGCTCTCCTTCTATGGCATCACTCAACATGCCATCCTTGAACTCTCCCCAGTGCCTTTTATAAGAGAAAGAAAGTTGACGACATTTTTTCCAAGATGCTCTTCTGAGAAGATTTGATGTATATTGATTTACAAGCATCTTAGCTAACTAGAAGTCTAAATCATCAAAATAGAATTTCAAAAGTTTAGGATCGATAGCTAAATCTTGGGAATAAAATGATTGTGTTTTAGCTACCAAGACTTCCGTGTACAGTTTGGGTGATAAGTTATCCCGAATCATATTAATTAGACATGGACACAGCTCATAGCCAGGTTTTATGATAGGTTCTATAGATTTTGGTTGCCCAAAGCTTTCGCGCATGCCATAACGACAGATAGAAATAGAATTAAAAGCATCCATAAGGATGAACACAAAAATAATGAAGAGAATGGGATAAAATAAGAAAAGATAAAAGTATAATACAAGATTAAGCTAGACCAAATCAAAATCAGCAAACCGTTCCTCGGCAACGGCGCCAAAAAAATGCTTGTTGGTATAAATTAACTGCACTTCATTAAATAAGATTTAAGTAAGATTATCCACAAGCGCACAGATATCATACTAGTGTCACATTTTACCCGGAGGTTTTAAATATCGTATCCACAGGGAACAATTGTGATGATGACAAAGTATATAGACTTAACCCTACAATTAGGCTAGATAATATCAAGAAAGATGAAATAGCTATTGAACTCTAGTTCTGACAACCGGTAAGCTTTGTATAATACCGTTCTAACTGGGCAAGTAACCCGAATAGGAGAAGAAACAGAGTAATCTCCTACCAAGCACCTATAAGCCTATCAGTCCTATCAACGGGAAGTGGACTACAGAGGATTCAACGAAGCTATAAAGTCACCTTCGTGAGCTACCACTATCCGGCTAATCAGGGGACATCCACAAATAAACCTAGCCTAGGCACCACGCCTACACTACGAAATACTACTTCAACCAAGTAATGACCAAGATCAAAGCACTCAATATGAGCTGTGAACTTAAGAACAAATAAGAACAACTGCTTACTTGAATCGGAATGGCGAATACAAAAGTACCTCAGAACGCAGCTCCGGGCGAGGGAGCTGAATCAGAAGAATACAGCCACGAAGAAGCACCGACAGGCCGGAACTCCTCCAGAATCTCTACTCCTCTACTCAATCTCTCTAATCTCTAAACAAGACTAGATCTAGAAGAACTAGTCTCTCCTAATTGCTACATCTAGATGAACTAGAACTAGATGAACTAGAACTAGATCAACTAGAGGGACCCTAACCCTAATTATGTAGAGAATATGAAGCACCAGGGTGTAGAATGCCTCTAGGAGGGACCTTGGGGTGTCATTATATAGGCCGAGGTAGAGTAGGGGGGCAAGGAACCGCCACGTCATCGATCCATGTCTTCATCTTGTGTGCACCGTCGGATCAAACCAACCTTAGATCGACGGAGGAATGCTTTGATTGGGTTCCAAGGAAGCGTGGGAGGAAGACTCCGAAGGCAGCGGCCGAGGCCACGGGGGCGCCGATCGGCGCCAGGGTGGGGCCGGCCAGCCCCACCAGGACTCCCCTGTGGGTCCCGCTGCTTCGGGTGTCTTCTAGACCCTTCCTGAGCCTGATGACGACGTTTTTCGCCGCGGATAAGTTTCGTGATGATTATGCACTATAATCCCTTCTTTTATGCTTTTCTGGAATAATCCCTGGAAAATATAGAATATGCAAAACTCATGAAAATTTTCAGTTAAAACCCTAGACTAGTATGTATTCATGTATCCTTTCATGTCTAAAGTTCTAATAAATATTGACGTTATCCACCGTCAACACTTGCTCATCTAGCTAGATCAAACACTTAGGTTCACATGCTAATGAACAAGTCATATTTAGCCACTAGACCATACAAAGCATAGAAGCAATGGTGGTATGATATGAAGTTAAAATCATTTGATATTCATGAATGCTCACTAGATATATCTATATGCACTAAACAAGTCCTTAGCAAATATGAATGCATATGACAACCAATTTCACCTTTGCTTTGTTGGAGTAGAGGATTGTCATTTTTTTCCAAATAAGCTCCACAAAAGGCGATGTGAAGTCCACTTTGAAAGCTCGGTGAAGACCAATCATCAAAGATATAGTCCATTCTTCACCCATATGAATGTAAAACTACTAATGATCAAGTGCACTCTTCATGTTGTGGTTGGCTTGCTTCTTCTTTGATCTTTGCTTGCTTGTGAGAACTATACTTGATATCCACTTGTATATGAGACCAAGATACCAATTATGAATTCCACTTGAATTTTCCATGAATTGCTCTCTATTTGGGTGTTGCTTGCTTCTCTTTGATCAACCCATTAGATTTGCTTCAACTAGGCATCTCAAATGTCCTTTAGATTTATCACTTCTATGTTAGCCTTCCAAGTACCACACTTGGTTCACCCACCATTGGGCGGCAAGCCCCCACAAGGGAGAAGTGATCTCTCTCCAAAGAACCATTCTTGATACTCACTTGAGTTGCCTTTGTTTGATTGATCCATGGACTTGTCATGATGAATAACCTTGAAATCTTCTTTAAGTCTTTTTCTTTCTACTTGTTTAAGTTCTTTTCTTTCTATCAAGTGATTTCCAAACATTACTAGAACCTAAACTTTATCTTCATCTTGACCTTGGTCTTGATCTTTCAATTTGAGTACCAAAATTGTGTGCCAAACACACTCTCTCAATCACATGCCTTGTACCCAATGCTTGTCATGCTTCTAAATCAATTCAAAACTAAACGTAGGTCCCTCAATCACTTGTAAATATGATTCCAACTTGAGGGCCTTTCAATTGAAGTGACTCTTGATCAATCCAATGTTTGTCACTTCTCTAGCAGATTCTGTACTCTTCAAAGAATAATTCATATCTCTTAATGTACAGATCCAATGACCATGAAATTTGGTGGAGATGTGCTTCACTAAGTCATCTATCACCCATAAAAATTTTAGCTTCATTGGACTTCTAGATTGCTACCAGATTTCATATATTTCTTAGAGGGTTCATGCTGAAAACTGCTGCACTAAAGCTGACAAGATCCATTCCAAAACCAAAGCATTTCTTGTCCAATTCTTATGAAATTTGAACAAAAATAACTATCATAAGTGTAGAGCATGCACACAAATTTTCAAGCCAATCCAAATAGATTTGATCCTTCAAACATAGACTTGATCACAGCTAGCTCAGATTTTCAATTTTGGATAGATTTCAATATTTGAGCTAATCTTCAACAAATGTAATTCAAACTTGAAATCAACTTGTTTGAACATCCTCACAAAACATATATCCATTCAAACCACTCACTAAATGAAGTCTTATGAACATATCTAACCAAACTAATTCAAACTTGATTACTAAGCATGAAGTCCATTCAATCATCTTATAGCAAGCAACATATGCATATATATCCAATTCAATCAACTCATATGCACCCAAATAAATATGATCAACAAGAGATATATCTTTGCAATACCCATGACCATATACTAGCAAGCTTTAACTTAATTATTTGCAAGTCATCAAGAATATAACCAATAAATCACCACTACTAGAATATTGCACTTGTATGTTGTAGCACTTAGACTTTACTTCATTTGTCATGGCATTGAGATAATGATCATCATTCAATAATGCTTGGCTCAAACTCATGACTAACAAGATGAATACCACTTGAACCAAGCCTCCAATGCTAATGGTACCTATAATCAATCATCCACTTTTTGATGGTACCCAAACTTGTTTGGGTCCTCTCAAGTTAGGAGCAACATACTTAGGCATTGCCTTAGTATGGATAGCGGGATATTTTGCAATAGCAATCAATGAGGTATGTCATCCTTCCTAAGCATAGTATTTGCATCAATTGAAATAGACTTAGGAGTCTTACCTAGGGGACATGATTGAATCATGTGTCCCCTTTCCCGGCATGAGTAGCACTTCTTCTTTGCTAGAGCCTTCTCTTCCTTGCTCATGTTGTGCTTCTTATAGCCTTGCCTCTCATGGGTTGCTTGAGCCTTCTTCTCAAGCTTGTTGGGGCACTTCGAGGCAAAGTGACCCATCTCCTTACACTCAAAGCACTTGATGTGAGCATAGTCTTTCTTCTCATGATTCTTGCTCATCATCACGGCATCTTGATTTGGAGTTGGATGCCTTCTTGCTTGTCCACCCCTTCTTGTTTGCTTTTTCTTCATCTTCAAGTCACCACCATCATGGTTGATCTTGACTTGAGCTTAGGGCTTCTCAACTTGTGGCTTTGGTTGAGGCTTCTCTTGTTGCTTTACCAATTGCTTGGTTGGGCACATTGAGGTAAGATGACCCCAAGTACGGCACTTGAAGCACTTGACATGCTTGAGCCTCTCCTCTTCCTTCTTCAACTTGAGCTTCTCTTTATTTGGGCAAGCATTTGCTAAGTGTCCCACTTCTTGGCATATGAAGCATAAGAAATGAGAGAGCTTCTTTTCTTCTAGCTTCTTTATCTCTCTTTTAAACTTCCTCTTGCCCCATCTCTTGCCTTTGATCTTGCTCTTGTTGAAGTAGATACCACTCTTGTCATCTTGGAATCTCGGTTTGTTGATGTTTTTCTTGTCGAAACCGAGACCACTCATATCACCGTAGCTTCTTTGAGTCTTCAACATGTGCTCAAAGTGACTTGAGTTGTAGCACCTTTCTAGCTTGTTGCTCAACTTCTTCACTTGATCATTGAGCTCATTGTTCTCATTGAAAAGGTTAATCCCACAAGACATAGAGGAAGAACAAGAATCTATATGTGAAGAATATGGCATAGCAAGTAAATCATCACAAGAGGTGGATACATGCTTCTTGCCTATATTATATGGGTTAGCAACAATATTTGATTGATCATTTGACCCAAATGATGAGCTCTTACTAGTTTTAATTTCTTCATTAGAAAGCTTGTTAGTGAGAAAGGCATGGTCTTGTACCAAATTATCATGAGCAACACTAAGCTCCTCATGATGTAATTTAGGCTCCTCATGTGAACAAGTAGTAACATAAAGTAGATGCTTTTGTTGTTCACATGTTATCTTTAGAAATGAGTTTTCATTTTTTTAATTTCTTTGTTTTAGCCATCTCATTTTCTAAAGCCTTGGTGAGTCTACCAACAAGCTCAAAACTTGGATCATCACAATCAACAACCACATTGGTAATTGATACCTTTGCGTCACCATGTGACATGAAGCAATATGGTGTAGTTGGTGAGCTTGTGGAGACATCACTCTCATAGCCATCATCACCATCAAGTGTGCTTGGGGTAGAATCATCACTTGCATCACTTGTGGCATCATCATTCTTGTCAAGTGAACTTAAAGTAGCATCATTATCATCATCACTTGACCATTAGGTGGAGCAATCTTCCACAACCACCGAGTTATGAAGATGCTCAACATCCTCATGTACCTCCTCTTTGTGATCATCCTCCACCTTGAATTTGCCATCATCACTTATGGAGTGATCACCACAGAGAGCTTGGAGTGCCTCCCAAACACCATGAGCACTCTCAATGTCCCACACGCGCCTGTAAACATTCTCATGCAAAGCACATGTCAAATAGTAAAGGGCGTATGAGTCAAGTTGCAAGCAATCCTCTTGAGCTTTGGTTAGATTGCTCTCATCCAAAGCATCTCGAGCAAGGCCTACAACAATGATCCACCACGCCTTGGGACCCTTTGCACACAAATAATCAAGCATATGGTGTTTCCACCGTGCAAAGTTCGTGCCATCAAAAATGTGCGTGTGGCAATCATCATCTAACCAACTAGTCGCCAGCCTCTCGGGTCGGTGAAGACCACAAATGAGAGACTGGGCTCTGATACCACTTGAAGGGTCGAGATGGCGGACTAGAGGGGGGTGAATAGTCCTTTCTAAAATCTAATCGCAGCGAATGACCGAATTAAATGCGGAATCAAAACTATCGGTCCAACCAAGACTACACCCCTCTATCTAAGTTCAAGCATCTTATAAAATATTCCTAGGTTGAGCCACTAAGGTGCAAGGCTAGATAGTGCTCGCCTATCCAATACTAGGTTGCAAGGTCACACAAACCTAAGCAACTAGTACTCAATCAAACCGGGGAGCACCTACACATACTAGTGAGCAAAGCACACAAAACCTAAGCACACTAGTAGTTCTCACTAGCACGGCCACATAAGACTAAATAGTGAGCTCAATTGCTTAGCTACATAAACTAAGCAAAGTGACTAGCAAGGCTACACAAGCCAACTAGCCACGCAAGAGCAACACTACTTACTAGCACAAGTAATGAACAAGTAAGAACAAGCTAGTGAATGCAAACCGACGAGAAGAGTACACAAGTTGACACGTCGATTTTTCACCGAGGTTCACTTGGTTGCCACCAAGCTAGTCCCCATTGTGTCGACCAACTCTTCGTGGTTCGGCGGCTAAGAGGTGTTCACTAACCTAGTCCACAATTGGACACCGCAAGAACCTACCCAAGAGAGGTAGCTCAATGACACTCACAATCCAATAGAGTTGCTCTTCGCGATCTTCCGCGGGGTGAGCACAATCCTCCTCACAATGTCACTCCACGTGACTAGCAATCGGAGCACCACTCAATCTCCGAGCATGCTACACGATGCTCATAAGCCTCCAAGCCGTCTAGGAGGTGGCAACCTCCAAGAGTAATAAGCACCACCGGCTTGCAACTCGATCACCTAGTGCCACACCTTGCAATCTCTCAATGCAACGCACTAGAATCGCTCACTCGCAATCGGATGTAATCACTACAAGCATAAGCGAGTTAGAGGCTCTCCAAGCACTCCCACACAAAGCCACATAGGCCCAAGGGTGCTCAACCACCAGCCAAGGCCAGTCACCACTTCTATTTATAGCCCCAAGGGCTAAAGAGCCGTTGCCCACTTTCCTCAGCCAACACGAAGGCATCGGACGATCAGATGCTTGAGCATCGGACGTGCGCCACAGTGTCCGACGCTCACCACAACGCCACGTCTTTGAACTAGCCGTTGCCGCCAACGGTCAGCTCCTCAACCTGCGTGGCACGCACTAGTCGGACGCTCCGATGACCACCATCGAACGCAGCTTCCTCTCACCGGACGCAACTCAGAGAGCTCTGAAAACGTGCACCACCGCATCGGACGCGTCCGATGCATGGGCATCGGGACGCCTCGGCGTCGGCCTGCTCCCCGCCGCCGCTCGCACCGCCAACACTGCTTTGCACCGGACGCACCGATGCCAGAGCATCGGACGCGCAGATGCAAACTTCCAGCGCGCGCTCAACACCGACAAGCCATCGGACGCTGCTGCCACCAGCGTCCGATGAGTGTCTCTCAGCGAGAAACACTCCGACGACTTCGCATCCAATTCCAGCCTCCGGCACAATGGAAAATAGGATCCCAAACCCCTCTCAACCCGGCAATCTCCATCCCCTTTGCAAATGTGCCAGCACCACTAAGTGTACATCACCATGTGCAAGAGTATTAGCATTTTCACAAACATTTTCCAAAGGATTTTCACTCCTTCTCACAACGCCACTCGATCCTAGCAACACGATGCAAAGTTAGATCACTCAAGTGGCACTAGATGACCGATATGCAAACAAGTTTGCCCCTCTTGATAGTACGACCATCTATCCTAAACCCGGTCATCAACTTCTCTACACACCTATGACCGGTGAAATGGAAACGCCCTAGGTTATATCTTTGCCTTGCGCTTTCCATTCCATCTCGCGCTTTCCATTCCATCTCCTCCAATGCCGATGCAACACATGCGTCGACCGCTCCACATGAATGATATGATCCACTTCATATCATCACATGGTCTTTGGTCCATCGATCTTGACCTCACTTGCTCTTCACCATCGCTTTGGTCCTTCGGCGCCAAGTCTTTGCTCAAGCCTCCCGACACTTGGTACCAACGGCTTTAAAGCCTCCAACTTGCCCTTCACCATCACGATCGGTCCATCAAGCCAAGTCTTGTCTCGATCTTCACCTCTAACCATATGACTCCATGTCATGTATCATGCATTAAGCTCCTTCATCACCTGTGGACTAATTCTCTGCATATCTCACATAAGCACAATTAGTCCACCTAAGTTGTCACTCAGTTACCAAAACTAAACAAGGACCTTTCACTAGGAAATAGCCAATGCAGCATCACTGGGTCTGTTGGATTGTAATGGTCCCTTAGATATCCCTGCACTTTTGGCAGAGACATTTTATCCGCTAGATGAATGACAACTCTTCATTTCCACCAAGATTATGAAGCTTCTTCCCATCATTCCTAAACTCACCACCAAAGTGAAATCGAACAACAAGGAATTTGGAAGGGTCCATTCCTAAACACAACAAATGATAATACACGCTTAGCACAGACCATCTCAGTTTACACAGCAACCAAGTACTATGCTACATCTACTTCGCAACCCTAGCAAGCAAAACTAACTGAAATTCCAAAAAACAGAGTAGCTTCTTCGGATTTATCGTACCTGGTGCTCTCCGCCTTCTCCGTTTCAGTAAATGAACGACGACAGTGAAGGAGATTAGGGGCCCGTGCTGCAGCGGCACAGGGCAAGGAGATACGGCGGCGCCGCCGCTCTCGTGGTTCTAGGGTTGCGATGAGGAGGAAATGAGCGCCGGGAAATGAGAGGGAGAGGGAGAGTTTGGTGGGCTAGCCGGTCTCCTCATTTGGATTTGTCCAACATGGCGGTCCATGCCACGGAGGCAAGTCAAAACCGCCTACACGTCATTGCAAAACAGCCCAGGTGCTAAAACCAAACTAGAACAATAGGTCACATGTGCGCAGTAAACGGTTTTGGAGATCAGGGTTAAAATCGGCCGAGCGAGATAGTTGAGGGGCCAAAAGTGGACTTAATAGGATAGTGTTGCATATTTATTTATCCTTTTGATAAAATTTATAAAATAATAGTTATTTTTTATGACCATGATATCTAAAATATGTTAATATTAAGAATAATATGACTATACCCAATTAAGTCTACATCAAATTGTAAAATATAATTTCATAAAAATTTATCCCACGGTAAAGCACAGAAATATTTACTTGTAATTTCCTATAACCTTAATTTCTACACTGACTATGTGTTGATAGTGTTAGATATAGAGTTCCATGACTTTGTTCGAGGATACATAAAAACATATACTTTTAATCGCTGATTACAGTAGGCAAGGAGTTAGTTGTATCCCGTCAAAGGTTGGTCTGTCCATTGATGATTATGGTGGAGACTTCTCTCGATTTTCACATGAAAGTCCTCATGGAGGAGTGCACTGGTCACCGAGAAATTCATGAGCTCGGCCCAGTTAGCCAAGCTATTAAGAAACTTCCAGTCTTGCTTGCTCTCTGCTTATGGATTCATCTAGTGGTACTTGATAATCTTTTTTACCATGATTTTTTTTCCTATTCATAGTACGACTATCAATCCTAAATGTGATCACACCCCATATGGTGTCTCGATCATGAACAACATGGGTCTATTGCTTATACATTTGCCTTGAGCCCATGTTGTTTTTCTCTTTCTTATTTTTCAAGTTAGAGCACTTATCACGTACCATCTTTTGGATCACATCATCCATCACTCTAATCTCCATCTAGCTCCATCACTTGGTTTAGATAATCCTATCTTTTGCTACGCAAACTAAGCACATATTAAAGGATTAGTCCAATAGGTTTTGTCAATTAACCAAACTCAAACTAGTGCTTTTAGCCACACGGACTTCGCCGTGCTCCTCTCTAGCTTCTTCCTCGCGCGAGCGCGGCTGTCGTCTTGCCGAAGCTCTTCCACCCTGGCTTGGCTCGGTCGTCTCCACCACCGCCAGCTACTATCCTCACTGCCTAGCCGGTCTTCTCCCCCCTCCCCACACACAAAGATTCTCTTTCTACACCTACTGGAGTTGGAGACGATGAAAGGGAGAGTGGAAAGCCCACCGGAGCTCTAAGGGGCTGATCGAGGAGGAGGTGGAAAAGGAGGAGGATGCGGCAGCAGTGGCCTACCTTGTATGGATCTGCCATGGTCGGCATGATGGGTGGGGGGAGCACGGCGTGGATGCAAGTGCGAGGAGGATCTCACTGGAGAGAAAGGGAGGGAGGAAGGGAGAGCGGAGTAGAAGATCACACTATCGAAGACGACATTGAGAGAGAGGCGCGTCGGGTATGTGATAAAAAAAGGCCGGTAAGCCTTTGCCATAACTATATACAAAAGTGCTATTAGGATTAGCTCTTTTTGACATACAGAATGATAATTAGGATCCCCCCCCCCACCCCACCCCCAACTCTATTTTTGCGCCCCGTGTAGGTGAGAACGATGTATGATGACCTGACTTGCTGGAGACAGTCGTTATTGCAAATTCGATCCAGGACCCCTGGCTGCAGTGCACGCTTTTGTCCAGAGAATCGACGGACGAATGCGCTTGGTGGTTGCTTTCTCTGAGAAATGCGTTGGATTGGACCTGGAAAGGGCGTGACGACGCGTCGACAGCTCCACCAGCATGCCCGAGCACGACCACCACCACTTTGGAGTCGTTGCCCCCACATCTACTCTCCTGCTCCTCCATCGGTCGGCGTGCTATCTACGCTTTACCCAGTCTCTCACGACCAATGTTTTGCTGCTGGTTGGATGCATCGAGCCAATCATCATCATCAACAGCCACATGCTTGCTTGCTTGCTCTACTGACCTTTTTCTGTTGATTGATTGGTTCCAGAAAACAAATACTAATATATATTGCTCTGTAATTCTTGTTTTGTTTGTCAACTACTAGTAGCTAGAATTCAGCTCTGATGTGTTCTCTCCACACATTTAATTTCGACCCTACTACTCGATCGGTAAAATTCTGAAGCGTAGTAGTAGTAATTCGGTTCTGCAAATCCAACAAATCCCACTCAAAACTAACGGATATGGTAAAGACGAAGAGTGGATCTGAAATCTCAATCTACTACATGTCACATGCATCACCGAAGAACGACAAGCTGTGTGTACAACAAAGACGTACAAGCAGAATCCGTGGCCGGCGTCGTCGCAAACTCGCAAGCAACCAAGGTAGCTAGAGCAGCTAGCTACACTACCTACCTAGGCCTTGACGTTGACGGTGTACTGGACGACGGTCTCGCCGGACTGGAACCCAGAATCAATGGTGTGCGCCTGCACGTACCCTCGCGCCATGCGGAACTTGCCGCTGCCGCCGACGATGCTCATCTCGCGGACGTCGCTGAGCACCTCGTTCCGGCCCAGGATCGACAGCGTGCTGCCGTTGTGCTCGCCGGCGGTGAACACGAAGTTCATCACCATGAGGAGGCCGTACGTCTTCAGGTCCGCGAACGTGTAGGTGCCCTGGGCGCGCCCGACCTCCGTCCCGGCCGCGCGCGTCGGCCCCTGTCGTCAGCGGGTCGTCGATCGCCACCACCGCGCCGAAGGAGGTGGACGAGGTGTTGGACGACGCCGCCTGCGCGATGCGGATCGCCGTCGGGGAGGTGCCCGCCACGATGTCGTGGAAGTAGAGCTTGAACGTCGTGAACCCGGTGTCGTCGGCAGACGTGGCGAGACCGGCGGCGGCGCAGAGGAGGAGGAGGACGAGCGTGGTGGTGGTGGTGATGGCCATGGTGGTGGATCGATGGTGGTGGAGGCGGCCGAGATGCGGTGGTGGCCGCCGCTGGATTTGTAACGGTGGGTGGGTGGGTATGGTCAGGTGGTGGGAGTGGTTGGTGAAGAGCAGCGATGGCGGATTTGGTCGGACTCGAGTATTGAGGGGCAGGTCGTCTGCCTCTGCCTGCTGTATAGTTGGTCCGGTAGGTGAGGTCGCCATCATCTTCCTCCGTTCTTTTGCGTCCAGTCTTTTATGCACTTTCTCTGCATGCAGCTTTGTAGATATATTTAATTTCATTCCATGTCCCCGCAGCTCAAGGATCCGGCGACGTTGACGCGAGGTTAGGGATGAAAAACGACTCTGTTCAGCATGAGCTGAAAACAATTGGTTTTTGTAAGAAAAAATATTGTTGAAACGATCTATAAACTAAAGCGAATATAAGTGAAAATTATAAAATAGTCAAAAAGAAAAGGATTAAGATGTTTTTCTTTTTGAGTTCTATACTTTTTGAAAATGAAATCCGAAACAAATTGCGGAAAACGAATACATTAGCAGCAGTAGCGGTGCTAACCTCCAGTTTCAGTAAAAAAAATACATTAGCACTTAGTATAGGCACGTATACGGCACACATTGAAATTGGTTGGTTTGTACCAGTACACTAGTACGCAGCTAGCAGCAAGCATTTGTTCTCGAGCATCTCGCGGTTACCCCTACGTCAAGGAAAGAACCTACTCGTACTACTAGTGCAAAAGAGGCAGGCGAGAGGCCGTAGAGAGTGCTGTCGTCCTCGTAGCAACATTTGATTCTCACCATCCGATCATACTCTTCTCGCGTGAATGGCGTGGTTGTATAAAAAAAACGTCTCTTCCTTGCTTGCAGTTGCAGCTGAATCGGATTGCCACGTCACACCCAAAAAAAAAACTCAAACCACTGACGGCTTCAGGCTGCTAGCAGCATAACTGTTGGGCTGAAAACAAATACTCCAGTACTGGACCAGGCCCAACAATGACGATACGGCTGCTGCTGGCCTTGCTTTTCTCAGGACCAGCCGTGTTTTGGGCTTTTGGCCAGGCTCCAGTGGACCAGGCCGCTCCACCTTTCTCTCGGACTAGCCAACATCCCCGTCTGACGAGAGGAAGAAAAAACTATCAAATATTCATGAGAAATAAGAATAAAAAGGTACATACTTATTTATATTTTATTCTATTTACAAATTTTAAGTAATTGTTTATTTATAGTGATCATGATATTCATAATATGAGCTAATGTTAGAAATACTAAGATAATATATACTATTAAGTATATTTCGATTTTCTCGCTGTAAAGCACGGAAATATTTACTTGTAAATATTATAACTTTAATTTTTACGCAACCCATGTGTTGGTACAATTAAATATGGAATTCTGTGACTTTCTTTGAGGACAGATAACAGTCTATAATTCTAACCTCTTATTAAAGTTGGCAAGAAATTAGTTATTGACATGTCAAGGACTATTCTATCCACTGATAATTATGATGGTAGTAGACCTCTCTCGATTTTTCACATATTTCCCGTCGGGATTACACTAGTACATATGTATGAAGATATCAGAGAAAAACACAAAACAAGGACAAATGGTTTATGAGAAACAAATAAAAAATTAAAAACCAATACAGAAAACACGGATGTGAAAGAGCATCTAGGCATCTAAGTTGGTTTTGGTAATTGATGACCATGAAAATTAAGAGTCTAATGATATTTCTAGGATGCTGACTAGTAGTAATAGTGGGGTGCACAACGACACAACGAGGACCCCGCTATTGATTTGGTGCTATCATTCTTGTTTGAATTGCAATTTAGGGTTTACACTTGATCTATTCTATCTTGTGAGTTGTAGGTAAAAAGTTGTGGTGCAAAAGGGAGGCCATACACTACTACGAAGCTTGGTATTTAACTGGATCTGAGTTTAGACTCTGTCCATTCGAGCTCTTGTAGTTTTCATCTAGGACCCGTGAAGCTTCATTGGATTTGTCTGAAAGTTCCATAGTAATAATTTGCAGAACCTCCACATACTACTAATCCATTATGTTGAGTTTAAGTTTCTACATACCCTATTCACCCCCTCTAGACGCAAAACCGATTGCTTCAACTATGAATTGTTGATTTAGCTATTTGTTAGGTTTAATTGGGTTTGCCCCCAACTATATTCAATTAAATCCTAGAGACCCACAATAAATATTAGGTGTAAGGTTGCGGAAGGTGTAAGGCTGTCCACAATGTAACCCTTGAGCGGTGCCTAGTAAAGAGAGAAAATTGAAGCACTACTCTCACCACTGTGAGTGGTGATTCCCAAATCTGAGCGGTGGCAGAAAAAGTAGAGTGGTGAACATTCTTTCACCGATTCCAACTTCTTAAAAGAGTAACTATAAATCTACTATAGCAGTAGTTGGCAGTTGAGTTTTGAAGACGTCCAACGGTCACATGACCGTTCGCTGCTTCCAGACCACTAGGCTCTCCTCCCAACGACCCAGACCACTACCCTATATACAGAGGCAACACAGCACATACAACAACACTCATACAAATCTGCCTTCCACAATCTGCCTTTCTTTCCCTAAAAAACAAATCTGCCTTTCTTGTAGCCATGGATGACCCTTGCTCTTTCACAAACATGATGAAATCTGCATTCACAGGTGTTGATCCAAAAAAATAGGTTAGTCAACAACATCATTTTTCCTCACCCCAATACCCATGAGCTATCCACCACCACAATTTCCACCAAATTTCCACCCCCATATCCACGAATATTCAACCCCTTTGGAGCCCAGACCTTCCGTATTGTTGGTTTTGAATGGTGTTTCAAATGGAGAGAGAAGATTCAAGCATCACTTTATACACTACAGCTATCGATGCCCAAACCAAAAATATTGAAAGCAATGAACCTACAGCACTGATGCTCATTGACTAAACAAATGAGAAAATATGCATGTCCTTATGTTCTGCTCTGACTCAAGTCATTATTGCCTTATTGTTTAATTGTTTCCTAGAGTGAATGCCTACCACTGCAGCTCAAGAGGGGCGATGCCCATTCCCTAGAGTGGATCATTTTTTATCTCTAACACCACCGGCACATTGTAGAAGGCGTAAGGTGAGCCATACACTAAACGTTTGTACTTCCTCCATTCCAAATTGTAAGACGTTTTACTTTTTCAACACTAAGTTTGACCACCCGTTTTATTCAAAAAAAAATTATATAAAAAGATTTTTGCTATATTTCTGTTGATAGATTTTGTTGTTCTTTATCTGTCAAAATCAGAGCCGTTGATTTTGTTTTAAGATGTGTGCTGCCGTATGTGTGTATACCAGCGCTAACGGGTCCGCAAGAAGCATCCGGAACCCGCAAACCGCGCCCATCTCCCACCGGCGTTCTTTCAGGTTTCCCCAATCTTCTCCGCATCGTCCTTGCCGTGGTTGGGCGAAGCTTTTCGGGCGGCAGGTCGGCCTGGCGTTGGCGGGCGCGGCAGCCTCGACACGGACGGGCCCCGGCACGGCGGCCTAAGCGCGGGCGTCTCCGGCGGCTGCCTGAGCATGGGCGGCTCCCCGGGCGCGGTAGCCTCGGCATGGACCGGCGGCACCATGAGGCAGGCCACTTCCGCCGCTGCTCCAGTTCCCCTTCCCACTTTTCTCTTCTTCCACTCAATCCATTCAGATGCTATGAAGCTCTTGCTAGATCTGGTGTGCTGATGTCCGCCTCGTCCGTGTAGTTTTCCTGCTGCCTGCCACACGTATTCCTCTATTCATTTCAGCTTCTGTACAGGTTTGTTGGCCCCTGCTCTCTTCTTCTTCTCCGTAATATTCATGTTATTGCTTCTATTGGTGCCTACTGCTTGTAGTTTATGCATGCAGTCATGACATGCCTGCAAGGATGCCGGTGGTTCACAACGGGAAGCAAGCTGTTGGAGATAGGGTTATGTTTACCAATTGACACACTTCTTAGCTTATAGCTATTTTGATTGGCTGTTGATTTTTGAAATGTATTCACAGTGATTTTATAGCTTTGAGATTGATTCAATGAAACTAGTTGTGTGTCTTGCTCCGTGGTTGTCTGAAGACTGATTTTAATGTGTTTTGGTGCTCAATTAATCGATTTTGTTTTTGTTTGATGAGGTATTACTATTTGTATGTGCTGTTGGTCACGGGTCGTCGGTGGCTGCGTAATAGATATGGCATGAGATGTAGAGGTATAGGAAGGATCTGGGGTTGGATCTTACTGGGGGAGTCATGTTCGCATGCTTGCTGTGCTCAAAGCACCGTACCTATTCCTTGTGGAAGCATCGGTGTACTTTATGTATTTTGTTCCGTCATTATTTACTGCGGCCAGGGTGTTGTGAAGGGGTTGGAAAGGCTCGTGCTGATTGGTTCTGGAGTGATTGTTGTTTTTGCCGCAGCATCTGTGCCCTGCGTGTACTATGATCATTGAGTGAATCTGGTTACTTGATTTAATTTTTTGGATTCAACAATGTTATATATCTAGTTTCTGATGAAAGTGTGGCTTGTGATCCGTGAGCAGTTGAGACTTGGTGAGTGATACAGTTAATTCAATTAATTTAACATTAAATCTACTAGAGGAGATTTAAATTGAGTAATGCACCGTGTTGTTGGATTTCTTTTTATAGGAGCTCGAGCTATTTCAGCTTGTGTAGCTCTATTAA
The DNA here is from genome assembly GCA_015844335.1 of Chrysopogon serrulatus. Lineage (NCBI taxonomy): Eukaryota > Viridiplantae > Streptophyta > Magnoliopsida > Poales > Poaceae > Chrysopogon > Chrysopogon serrulatus. Next base: position 115,839 of record JADLZL010002047.1, read on the forward strand.
TGAATAGTAATATTAGTTTTAGTTGTGATAATTGTTGTGGAGTTTAACTTAGTAAACTTTTTCTGCTAATCTCTTTATTTCTGCAAGCTCTGAGTTAAAATGTTGTTTGCGTATAGCTAACCAATCATTTTTCCTAGCTTTTTTTATGTCTATCTGTTTCTCTAGGATGGGTGTTTGTGTGTGTGAGTGTCTATGTGTGTCTCCGCTTTTTTATTTGGGTTTTCTCTTTGTGGTTTTGTGTGTTTATGTGTGTATGTGTTGACAGTTCTATTACGTGAGTTATTAGGTTGACAGGTATCTTGTTTTATAGCTTTGGTGCGTGTGTTTTCAGGTTTTTGTTTTCTAGCTTTGGTTGGTGTGTGTGTGTCTTTGTCTATGTGTGTTCAGGCGTGTTCTCTGTGTGTGTATTTAGGTTGTGTTTGTGTTGTCTGCGTGTGTCTCTGTCTCTATGTTTGTGTTTGTGTGTGCCTGTGTGTCCCTCTCTATCTGTGTTTCTGTTTCTCTGTGTGTGTGTGTGTCTTTTTTTGGAGCTGCTGGTGTGTGTGTGTGTCTTTCTCTATCTCTCTTTGTGTATTTTTTATGTTTAGAGTAGGTTGCCTCTGTGGCATTCTTTGTGTGTGAGTGTTGGTGTTTCTGTGTGTGGTTGCCTTTTCTTTTGGCGCTGCTGTTGCTGTGTGTGTCTTTCTCTCTCTCTTTATCTATTTTTTTTTTGGGAACTCTCTCTCTTTATCTGTGTGTGTCTATGTTTGTGTGTGTTTAACTACATAATTCTGTTGTCAATTACTGTATTTTGCAGTTCATTGTCAAGTGTCAACCTATCTCATTGTTTTATATCTAATCATTTGTGAAATAAATCTGCAGCCAAAGCGGAACCACGAGATCAAGGACTTCTCACCACGAGGAGAAAGGATGCTGGTTCAGTGAAGATCAAGAGGAGCTAGGATGTTTGTCAAGTTCAAAGTGTGCTACTCCAAGTACTTGTACACCCTCTGCGTCTTTGATGGTTGCAGTGAAAAGCTCAGTGATGAACCCATTGAAGACACTCTTGATAAGGTATATTTTTTTCTTTTGCTGTTATTTTGATACATTATTTGCTGGAGCTTTGCATTTTTTTAGGTGGTGAGATTTTCCTTGCATTACCCAGACTGCTATCGGTTCAGTTATCAGTTTTTGTTTCATTGAATGGCATTTTCTTTTGTGTTTGAGTATATGTCGATTTTTTGTCCCTGTGAAGATAAATTTTACCTCCTACATGATCAGATTCTCAGAATCAGTTTTTTGTCGGATTGGATGCCAATTTTCTCAAAAGCGAGTGGATGATGATGCTGTATTTTTGCAGTTTATCACATTTTGCTGGCTGCATTGTTAGCGGGTATCTTAACTACTAGGCCCCATTCATCCTATACCTTTAGGGTGTGATTGGTTCGTTTCCCTACTGAACCTGGCTTGCACGAGGGAGCCAGGTGACCAGGCCTAACGCATGCATGTATGTGGTGAGTGGTTTTGATCCGTTCCTTCCATCCAGGATAAATGGAGATGGCGATTGTTTGCTTGGATATGCAGATGGACAACCAATTTTTCTACGCGTTCCTGTGCCTGTTGTGCCCGCTAGAGCCAGGCCGCACGGAAACGCTGATTCCTCCCATATGGATCAAGCCTAGCTGGGAGAGGCTTTTTTGCATCACAGAGGCCTAGCCTAATAGTTGGTTCGGGCAACCAATCATCGGCAAGTTGCATGTGGAGAGCCTGGTTGAGCTCTATCCGGGCAACCAATCAGCCCCTCAATAGGTAGTTGCTATGCATGTCACAGGTTTGATCAAAGTGCTATTTCTCCGGTGTCCCTGAAAGCCATCAATCAAAGATGGTAGATATAAAAGGATGACCCAACTGAAGCAAGCTACTCTACCAATAGTTCTATTCAAGGTCAGCATGCATGCCAAAACACTACAGTTAAATAAATACCTGACGCTAATTCCTTGGGACCCCTAAAGTAACATTCGATTGTTTTTCCTTGCAGGAAAGAATGCTCTTGCAAAATCAAAGACTGAGGCACGAAATACCTTGTGTGTGTGTGTGTGTCCTGGTGTGTTTGTATGTGTGTGTTCAAGCATGTTGTTTGTCTTTATCTGTGTTCAAACGTGATATTAGACCTGTATATGTTTGTTAATGGATGTTGGATTTGGAAAACCCGCTATGGGATGTCCACAAGTATGTATGTTTTATTTGACAGATTCTCTCTATGTCTATGTGTCATTTTTTGTTGAGGTGTCATCTTGTGGTTGGCTCAAAATCTGACAGATTTTGGCAACAAAATTCTGTCAACAGATAGCTAGATAGACCCATATAAAAATAGTCAAATCTAAATCATTCTTGATCAAACTTTGTGTCAAAAAAATCAAACGTCTTATAAATTAGGATTGAGGAAGTACTATTTTATAAAAGTATGCATTGTTTATTTGAATATTCATAGGTCTAAACATCCCTCGTTAATCGTTATTCTCCATTCTGCGCTACATCATCTCATAAAAATAGAGACTCATACAGTATATATCAAAACTTAAAACTAGTGCCATATGCACAATCGAGCAAACAATAAGCATATACACGTACAAACTGCCATGAACGTAATAATTAATTAAAAGACAAAATAAAAACTAATGACCAAAAATCGTGTAGTTGGCTGGCTGCACGCATCTGCATCGATCATCCATGCACGCATCTCAAATTCTCAATCGTGGCGGACGTGGAGGTTGTACTCGACGATTGCGTCGCCGGTCTTGGCGTCGAGCCACTGCGTGCGCGCCTGGCAATACCCTCTGGCGAACCGGAACACGCCGGTGCCGCCGACGACGGGCATCTCCCGGACGGCCCGGTCGGCGGGGTTGGCGCCGAGGATGGCGAGGCTGCTGCCGTTGTAGGCGCCGTCGACGAAGACGAAGTTCATGGCCATCATCAGCGACAGCGAGTCCCTGCCGGCGCTGACGTACATGCCCTGCGCGCGGCCGACGAGCCTGGAGGTCGTCAGGTTGGGGCCCTCGGTGAGCGGGTCGTCGATGACGACGACGGTGCCGAAGCCCGTCGCGGAGGCGTTCGACGACGGCGCCTCCGCCACCTGCACGATCGTCGACACGTTCGGCCCTCCGGTCACCACGTCGTGCCAGAACACGCGCAGGTGCGTCTCCTTCTCCTGCGCCGACGCCGTGGCGGCGAGAAGGGCGAGCGCCAGGAGGCAGGACAGGGCGGCGAAGCTGCTGCTGCCGGCGGCGGCCATGGATGTGGGCAAAGGTGATGGTCGAGGAGTTTTTTTTTCTTGATTATTGCTCTGAGCTCTGTTGTTCTTGTGATTGCGGCGCGTGGTGTGGGTTGCAACGAGGATGCATCTATTTAAAGGCAGGCCGGGATGCATCCATGGTAGTTGGGTACTTGGGTGATGTGTCGTAAAAAATGTTCAGTGAATTTTCTAATGCCTCTGATACACACGTTGTGGAATATAATGTTGCCTGCATGCTGCTCAGCAAGCTGGTGTAGCTATGACTGGAAGATTTCTGGTCGTCTTTTCAGACTCGACTTCACATTTCTGCATATAGCCATATACTAGACACGTCAAAAAAAATTATGTTGTCTTTGCCGTTAAGTTATTTGTTTTTCTTTAATTCATGTTATGATTCATGTGTGTGTGGGCTATCCCTTGAGTTGATCTAGAAGTTCTATTATGATTCAATTTCTCATTTGAATGGACTTGGTCGGTGACTGGACTTTGACCAGCATGCACACGGCGGCATGTAGAGACATGCACCTGTAGTAGGTGAAGGTATGACTTGGCACGGACTGAACCAGGCCGGCAAGAGGTAGGTGAACTTAGAAACGCGTATATACAGTATTTGGTGATGACTTCTTTTTTTTTGTGACTTATGTAGTTTGAACTTCTTGCCGAGTATATTACATATGTACATGACAGCCAGATAAATCTGAGCAGTGTATACATAAATTTGTTCATCACACAATATGTTTGTTTTTAAGAATTTCCCTTTGAAACTTCTAACTATAAAATAAATTTGGGGCCGGGACGTTCCACCACGCGGCTCCATCAAGAAAGGGTTTGTACCAAATATTTTTCGATTGATTGATATATAGTAAGACGTACCTGGTGAATTCACCATTTTCGAGATCTATCCTTTATAAGTATTATTGAGCGTATGTGTTATGTCTCAATATATTGTGATTAGAACATAAAGATACACAGAGCAAGTGTCTTTGTCTGTACTGTGCTAGAAGACAAAGATACACAAAGCAAGTGTCTTTATCTATACTACGATTAAAGAACACCACAAAGCAAGTATGTGAATAAGCAATAAAATACTCTGTCCCAAAAAAGTGTAATTTTTTAGTTCTCAAGGAGTCAAAGAATTTACATATACTCCCTCAATGCTAAATTATAAGACATTTTGGCATTTCAAGATACATTGTTTTCATTATGTATTTAGACATAATGTACATCTAAATACATAGTAAAATCAATGTATCTATAAAAACTAAAATGTCTTATAATTTACAACGAATATAGTAGTATCGAAGTCATCGTCCCTCGGCACACGCAGAAACCTCTCCCTAGGGTGTAGTCGAAGACGCTGCCACCGCCGCAGGCCCATGCCTCCACCACTCCCCTCCAGTAACTCACTGGAGGCCAGAGGAAGCAGATCCATCTCTTAATTATAGTCCTATTAGGGTTAGATTTTCTCATTCCAAATTGGTATTAGTTATGTATTTCCTTCGCCTCCATTCCGAGGATGATGGATAGATTTGGTCTCTCCATGGCGACTCTGACGACATTAGCAACTTTCTTGGCATCACGAGATGGAGAACTAGGTTTCTAAACAGCGACATCAAGGCAGAGATGATATGGCCACTATGGAATATTTTTCTCTGGTTTCTTCTCTAAGTTTTAATTAATAGTTAGATCTGACCACGATGAAGGATCAGTGAGAATAAGCCTACCCTCCAGCCAATTACTAGTTTTAATTTTGAAAGATTTAGCTTGTTTTTTCTTATTATTTGGTAGCAGAAGAAAGAAGGAAGAAAAAAAAAAGAAGCTTATGTTCAACTCCGAAGATAGAAATGTTGACTACTATTCTTTGGACACTTGTTCTCAACTTTTTTCTGAATGTTTTACCGGTGCGGTCATGAATATGAATCATCATTCATGTTTGGGATTGAAATTTGGAGCTATACAATATGTGGGTACCATGTAGATGAAGAACAATTTCTAAGTATACATATTGTATTCTAGAGTGCTCGTAACATAAAGATATATATACTTAGCTATAATTTAACATAGTTTTTTTACTAAAAAAGAGTCAAACAATTTAAGGCTCATTATATAAAAAGTTAGACATGATACTGGATGAATAAATATTTGCAATAATAATCTATTTAGAGAGACAGTCAAACGTAGAATTTTTTTTTTCCCTGAGGGAGTAGAGCAAAACAGGATCGTGAGCTACTCCAGTAAACCAAACGACACAATGCGCTCGCTTATGATTTGGCTTCAACAAGTGCACTTGCAGCGTCTCGGCAAAACACAAACGCAAATGCTGCCGCCGGCGTCGATATGAGCTGAACAGGCATCGCCACTGTCGCGTCCGTCCATCAAGCCGGAGGCGTCCTTCGCCCTACGCGGCTTCCTCCTGCACAGGCACAAGCACGCACGCACACAATCAGATAAGCAGCTACTCTATTCATCATCTATCTATCTATCGCAGAATACAGTAATTCGGTGCGAGAAAAGTTCTTGTAGAATTAATCTTGTAATTCGCTCTCAATCAAAATATATGTATATACCTTTCGATGGCCATGAGCTGCTCGTAGTGCGCCTCCACGGCGAGGAAGTAGCCGAGGAATCCGAGCATGCCCAATTCACCTATCCCAACGACAACTGTCCCAGCGATCGTTCCGTAGATGCCGCCGGCCAATACGGCGGCGACGATCCATCCGACGACACCAATCACGGCGACCAAGGCGTGCATATCATCGATGGCGGCCAGGACAGGGCTGCCGACCATGCACGGCAGCATCAACCGCGCCGCCAGGAGCAAGGGAGCCGCGAGGATGAAGACGTCCTCCATCGGCGGGGCCTCCGGCCACTTCGTCTCCGGCGGCGCAACCCATGACAAAAATAACACGGACACCACGAGGACGCCCGCCACGAGGGCCATGGAAGAGACGGCGAGGCCCTTTCTCTCTCGCTCCTCCCGCTCCTCCGCGCGGCTCTGGTAGATCGGCGTGGACGCCACCGTGGCGGCCGTCCAACGCTCCGTCCCCGCGCGCTGCCGGCGCTCGGCGACGGCGCGCCCACAGGCGCAGGCCGTGTATAGCGAGGCGAGGACAATGGCGGCCGCGCCGGCAACGGGGCGATCAGCTTGTCCGCTGCGACGCCGACAAGGAGCAGGCCCGTGGCGCGCGCAGATACGACGCCGGCGGCGCCCTTGGTGCGCGGTGCCGGAGAGAGCACGACGGTCCAGCACAAGAGGTAGGCGCAGATCAGCGGCGACAGCCCCCACAGGACGCCTGAGAACACCTCCTCTTCGTCGTCCATGGCGCCGCAGCGGCGCAGTGTCCCCGCCGCCAGCCAAGCGAACAGCAACGACATGACGGACATTGCGACGGCGGCGCCGACGCGGGACAGCGCCGCAGGCCACTTGTTGCCCTCGTTCGTGCCTGAGGAGGCGACATCGGCAACTTCCATCTTCGGGCTTGAAACGCTCATACGTGACTGTAATCTTGTCTTCCCAATATCTTGTGTCGTGTACAATGTATATATTGCACCCAATCTTTCCAAACTTATTAAGATTTCAGGTTTTAGAAGTTTCCATGTAGGCCAACAAACAAGTGGCCCCAAACCTAGTTTGTTACGGTTTGGGCTGGAACCTAAAGGAACTCAGGACCATTAGAATCTCAAAACCCATCAAGGGTAAACAGTAGTCTGTTTGGTTTAGCTGTTTGTGAACTGTGAGCTGTATGAAAGTTGCTTTCAGTTATGCCATGAGAAAAATTTTAAGTTATTTGGTTAAAACAAGTACAATATCTACCATCTCTCTATCTCAGAAAAATTATGCATTTCCACCCGTCTCAAAAAGCAGAAAGCCTAAAGTCAAGCAGAGTTTATGGCATTTACAAAATTGTACTACTTTTCTAAGTCACACACTTTTAGATATACACAAATCCCCATAAAGCAATTTTATAGTCTATGGATCTATGCCTAGATCCATGGAATCCATGAATTTCGTGGAGCATCTCAAAGGGTGCTTTGAAAACTATTGGGTTTGGTGAAGTTAGGGGGTGCTACTGTTTAAAAAAAGTTTGTTTCTTTGTACCTCCCGCTGCCTATTCTCATCACTTCTTCCTCCATTATGGCGAGCCCTTGATGCCGCCATGCCCACTGTTAACGCGGTCAATCACGCCGTTGTGCGCAAACCACCGTGTCTGCATGCCACATGGCCCTCTGCACACCATGGCGCGCACCCAACTGCACACCACACGCCACCACGTCCCCTATATAGGTCTTACCACGAGGAAAAGACAAACCCGTCCATGTGTTGGCTTTTTCATTTTTGGCCTTGGTTAGCTTTTTACATTTACACAAGAATCTCCGGTGGAGCAGGAGCTCTCCCAATAGGTTTGTCAGAGCTCAAATCCATGATAGAGCTGCTATCCTAGATCTAAGAGAATTTGGTGCTCAAGATCTCCTTTTTTCTAGAGTTGTAGCTCTGGAAAATAGACCTTTAGACTCAAAATATGTATGATCATAGAATCTAGTTGATTAGGGCTCTGGTGCTCACACCTGCCAGATGATGGCAGTGAGCAAATCTAGTTGGTCAGAGGCTTGGAATGTGCCTTGTTGATTGATTAACTCGAGTCAACGAGAAGTAGTTGGTTGGCAATCCTTGGAGGAGTGTTCGAGGCTTTGAGCTAGCAGGCTCGGGAACTAGGAGAGGGACGGCAATCCTTGTACTCACCTCAATGACGAGTAGGTAGTTGGCATCCTACTGAACATCAGGTGAAAAATCATGTATCTCGCATTTAGTTTCTAGCTTCATAACACTAGCTATTTACTTGGTGTTATCTTGCACCAGTGCTGTTGCTTTGCTAGTGTTTACTGTTTATCTTTGATCACTGGCATAAGTAGGCCCTTTGCTTATTTGTTGCTCTAGTTTCTTAGATCGATCGAGCTTGCAAACTAGACTTAAGTCAGACCTCTTGCTAGTCGCCCTAGAAGCTACTTCACTTATCTTGCCCGTAGGGCACTAAGGTTGTTTCAGAAGAAGGAAGTCATTATATGGCTGTTAGTTTAATTCCTCATTTAATTTGTACTGACTATGATTCGTGACTAAGTTTTACCAGTGACTAATCTAGCTATTTCAACAATAATTTATTCTACGTTTAGAACCAATAATTTTACAATGCATTAGTTGATGAAGGGACTCGCCGCACACTGGGATCATCAGTTCTCCTACTAGCAATCATCCCACCATGGTGCCCGAATAGAATCTTCCCATCCCCAAGGAATTGACCAACGAGGCTCGCTGCTTCAAGGAATACACCTCCTCCTTGATTGCATACCACAAGCGATGATCACCACTAATTATCCTCCTACGGTCCTACCTCTGTCGGGGTGTTTACCTTTAATGCCTTCGCTCCAACTCAGCACTCCCCTACATCTAATACATCTGACCGTTGAATATTGATAAGTTATGTAGGATGAGCCTAGGTTGGACATAGAGGTTCTATCATTAGATATCACTCTAAGATCTAAAGACTTGAAGGTCACCCAATGAACTTTTGCTCTAGAGATAAAAGGTCCACCAACGGTCCCCTATGTGGGAAGTTGAAGGTCACCTCAACCGATGAAAGGACCTTTGGGATTTAGGCGTCAACAACCCGTGTCACATTAGGTCATCAAAAGTTGAAAGGACCTTTCACTCCTCATCAATATTATAAGTACTATAGGAATATTGGGTTCTCTATAATTTTGGGAAAGGAGATTGGCTTTCTATATAAATACAAGCACCCAGAGCCAGAAAATTGCAGAAGAGAGGAAAATTAATTAGAAAAATACATTGTACAACCTTGCCTTATTTTATTGCCTTGCAGCTTTGACACTGTTGATGAGCCTTACCTCCACGTCTAGCTCAAAGGTCTAAGTACTAAGGGCAAGCTTCATTCCAATGGTTACTGACCCCTTCTCTTCCCATGGGTGACACAGTGGGGCCCTATTTGTTCTGCCCCCAAACCGATGATTAGGAGAGATTGACGGGGATTAAATTTTCTTAAGTCAAAATCCTCGATACCCTCCAACCCCTCTCTCAATACCCGGTTTAGGGATGAAAGGAATGGTCGTGGGAAGGGAGGGGGTGGGAGGGTACAATGATCTTCATGCAATTTGCGTCCCACTAATTAACCCCTTGACCACTTTGCTGATAGGTGATACCCTTCCATGATGGCAACGCCATGTAGGCGCATGGCCTACTATGGATGACAACCACAAGCATAGATCCTGCACCTAGGTGCATGAAAAGAGTTGATAGGCCGAGGTGTGAAGGTAGAAAAAGTTTTAAGGACCCGTATCCTAATTCACTCTTGGAAATTTAACAAACATAACTAACATAAGGGACGAACATTCCATCTTAATTAAGAACGTGAGGTAACTTAGAAACATCCAACACATGTGCGATTGCAGCGTCTCGGCAGAACACAATCAACGCAAAAGCCGCCGGCGCCGGCGTCGATATGAGCGGAACAGGCGTCGCCACTGTCGCGTCCATCCAGCAATCCGGAGGCGTCCTTTGCCCTCCGCGGCTTCCTCCTGCACAGGCACATGCACACAATCAGAAAATTCTTGAAGAAATAATCTTGCAATTCGCTCTCAATATTCCAAATATATATGTATACCTTTCGATGGCCATGAGCTGCTTGTAGTGGGCTTCGACGGCGATGAAGTAGCCGAGGAGTCCGAGCATGCCCAGCTCACCCATCCAAACAACCACCGTCCAGGCGATCGTGCCGTAGACGACGCCGGCCGACACGGCGACGAAGACCCAACCGATGACACCAAACAAGCCGGCCAATAAGGGCAAAATATCGACGGCGTCCATGACAGGACTCCCGACCATGCACGGCGGCATCAGCCGGCCGGCCAGGAGCAAGGGGCCAGCGAGGATGAAGACGACCTCCGTTGGCGGGATCTCCTCCTCCCACTCCGTCTTCTCCGACGAAATCCATGACGCCAACCAGAAGGACGCCGCGACGACGACCGCCATGAAAACCATCAAAGAGACGACGATGACCTTGTCGTGTCGCTCATCCCGCCTCCTCCGCGCGGCTCTGGTAGGTCGGGGTGGACGTCACCGCGGCGGCCGTCCAACGCTCCGTCCCCGCGCGCTGCCGGCGCTCGGCGAGGGGGCGCGCCCGCAGGCGCAGGCCGTGTATAGCGTGGCGAGGACAATGGCGGCCTCGCCGGCGACGGGGGGCGATCAGCTTGTCCGCGGCGGCGGCGAGAAGGAGCAGGCACGTGGCGCGCGCAAACACGGTGGCGGCGGCGGCGGCGCGCGGAGGCGGAGAGAGCGCGACGGTCCAGGAGAAGAGGTAGGCGCAGATCAGCGGCGACAGCCCCCACAGGACGTCTGACAACACCTCCTCTTCGTCCATGGCGCCGCAGCGGCGCAGCGTCCTTGCCACCAGCCAAGCGAACAGCAACGACATGGCGGACATAGCGCCAGCGCCCGGCGCCGGCGCCGGCGCGGGAGAGCCCCGCGGGCCACTTGTTGCTCTCATTGTTGCCGGAGGAGCGTCCAGAGGCTGCCTCCGGAACTTCCATCTTCAGGCTTGAAACGCTCATACACGTACCTTCAATCTTTTCTTCCCAATATCTTGTATCGTGTACAAATGTATATATTGCACCAAATCTTTCCAAAATTATTCCGAAATCAGATTTTAGAAGTTTCCATCTCGGCCAACAAACCTTTTTTTTTGGAGAATTACACAGTACAACGTAGACGCTCACAACACGCACGCACACTCATCCCCTAGTTCGTTACAGTTGAGGCTGGAACCTCCAGCAACTCTATGATCATATATGCAAACTTAGAATCTCTAAACCGACAGAGGCTATTGGGGACCAGACTAGTTATCTATGAAACTATGAGCTCTGAAAAAAGCTGCTTTAAATTGTGCTGCGGAAAAACTGCAATTTGGTTAAAACAAATAAAAAATCAAGTCAAAAGCACGGTTCAAGGTACTTCCAGAACTGTACTTAAAAAAACAGCTTCTAAAAATGCTTTTCGGTGAAAAACGGTTGCTTCTGAAGAAGCTTTAATTTCACATGTTCGGTTGGATTTCTGTTTTTTAACAGAAGTATTTTTTTCATAAATTCAATCATTCTATGGAACACAAGGTGTACAAAATTCTAGTGCCCAAGTATGGATCAAAATTCTAGTGCCCAAGGATGGAAGTTCCACAGTAAAATTGAGGCTTAGCCTTGGTTTTTTTTCTTTTTTTTTTGAACCTTGTGTGTCTTTTGTTGAGATTGACTGTACACCTCTGAGTGTAGAGGCTGAAACTTTATTATATTATTAAAAAAACATCCTTGTTCAGCAGGCAGAAGGAGTTGATAATGTATGCCATCCTGTTAACTTGTACACACAATGCCCGTACTCTTATGTGCCCTGTTATGGATGCACTCAGCCCTATAAATTGGGAGCCTTTGAGGCCCATTTCTATAAGACATTTAAGTTAATCAAGCTTGTTACAAAAAAGAAGACGACGAAGACTTGAGCGTCCGAGTATAGTGTGCATTGAGAGATACAAAAACAAGAAACTGCAAGAACTTCAGCTGCAAAAGGTGTGTATTTCCTCTTAGAAGTTCCAGCGGAAAGAAAACCTCAATTGTTCACTGCATTTTGACCAATAGAATGGACCAAAAGTACCTTCGAAAGAATGCTTAAAAGTCCAACTTCTATTGAAATTCGGTCAACACATATCCAGGGAAAATGGAAGGTCATGTTCATGCATAGTAAGTCTGACTAGCAACAAGACGATGCAGACCTCGAATTAGGTCCAGTATGTAACCTTCAGTCCTCTGCTTATCAGCGTGGTACAATGTCTTTATCTTGTTCACCACATGCCTTTGAATAGCAGAGGTACCAGCGATGATCTGACGTTCTTCTTCTCCAGGCCAGTATGGTTCCTCGTCATTTATATCCTCTGGCATCACCCTGATACAGGAAATCATCGCAATCAGTGTCCAAGAAATTATCTTGCAAACATTGGATAACCATATGAGGAATGAGGGTTGTATTCACACGCATATTCATCCATCCACCGAATGCCCCATTCTTGTAGTACAATCTGTCCATACAGCAAGTAATTAGATATTTAGATGTACACAGCGCTCACTCTGTTATAAGGATGATTTGAGGCAGTACTAGAAGTCTAAGAAAGTTATTTGCAGTGGTATTTCAGGTTTATATAGCATCCATTTAATTAAAATAGAGCATGTAGTACGTTGTGGATTCTGCAACTGGCATAAGTCACTGAAGTATCCTGTTCATTTCAGCTCTGACCTCTGCTACATTCATCGTCTACAAGCCACCCATTACTCGTCTACAAGCCACCCATTACCAAGATCAAAATGAATGAGCAAAACTGCACAACTGAAAGATATGTTCAGATCTTATGATGGCAGATAAGGAGTGGTTACTTTCTCTCTATGACAACACTCTCGCAACTTTGATTTGATGCATGGAGGAAGTGCCTGGTTCCTGGTACAATGAATCCCTAGCTTTGTAAGAAACAGCCGCAGGTGAGTTCAATACTTCAATACCTGAAAATGACCAAGTCATTAAGACATACGAGAGAATCTAAATCCAGGAAAGTTCTCTAACAATGTTGAAATATTGCTTCTGCTTTCCAACATGTTCTTGAGTGACCCTATTTATTTTTCTACCATTCTGTTTTTGTCATGGCCACCACCAGGAAGATGGTCAGGTGGCATCGGTTTTGTTGGAGATGAGTTCTAGATAAAAGATGTAACTATGTAAGCGATGAACACAAGGGAACTAGATTGATTATTTCTTGCTTTCCTTTAATTGATACATCTCTCCTTCCATAGTTAGTTGACTCCTTATGGAATAGATCTAATCTAGAGCAACTCCAGCCCAACATGTAAATTAGGCCCTAGTTTTTTCATTTGCATGCTAGCTTAAAAAAAATAGGAACCCAAATTTGCTTCCAACTCCAGCCTAGGGGCCTGAAACTATATTTTAGGAGTCCTCCTAAAATAGGAATCTAAATAGGAGGCCCACTGAAGTCGGTTTTTTACTTAAGCTCCTAAAATTTAGAATAGAGACCTGTTTAAAAGGTCTATTGGAGTTGCTCTAATAAACCTAATCTTATCCCTAACTAACCCTCAGAGAGGAGGTGCTACTGAAAGTCTCAAACAGCTCTGGTACAGTGCTGAAGCAGCCAAAGGAGCCCAGTTGTCTGCCCATAGCATGCATGCAGTTTTCTTAAGGTTAAGGGTTCTTTTCAAAGTTTCAAAATGACCCAAACTTATATAAGGCTGTGAAGCATTTTAGGATTCAAACTTCGTAATTTTGACTAACAATTAGCGGTAGTATCCATGTTCAGCAAAACAAAAAGTGGTGCCACTAAGCAACAACATATGTTAACCTAGGCGACACTTTCATAGTGACGCAGCAGACGGTGTCAAAGTGTATAAATAGACATATTGCTTGATCCACGTGAGAAGCACGAGGCATGAATAAATCAAATCAAATATATATACAGAGCCGAGCAGCTCTGTGCCTCTGTGCATCAACCATCAAACACGAGGCCTGCTTGGTAGCACTCGCATGGCAGATCGCCATGGAAGTCTCCTTGACCTCCTCTCCTCTCCTTATTCTGTTCCTCGCGCTCCTCCCTCTGCTCTTCTTCTTCTTCTACCTGCGCCAGGATCCCAAGAAGCAACCCCGAGTCCATGGCCTCAAGTCCTACCCCATCATCAGCCGCTCGGCGTGCTCCCGGACTTGGTCAAGAACCACCATCGCTTCCTCGAGTGGTCGGCCGACGTCGTGACGAAGAGCCCCACGCACACCATACCTTTCAAGGTCCCCGGCCTCACCGGCGCCGCCATCACCGTCAACCCGGCCAACTTCATTCGAGCACATCCTCAAGACCAACTTCGCCAACTACCCAAAGGGCGAGCGAGGTCATGGTGCCCACGGTCCATGATTTCCTTGTCCACGGCATCTTCAACTCCGACGGCGCGCGACCAGTGGCTGTGGCAGGCCGCCGGCTACGAGTTCAGCAAGCGCTTGCTCCGGAGCTTCGTCGTGGCTCGAGGTCGTTGAGCGCGCGGCGCGCGACGGCCGGACGCTGGACATCCAGGACGTGCTCGCTCGACGACCTCGCGTTCGACAACATCTGCCGCGTCGCCTTCGACGACGACGACGACCAGGGCACGGGCGTGGTCGCGCCGCAGGGCAACGACGTGCAGGACGCCGTGATGGCCCGGTTCATGGCTCCGGCCAGATCCGTGTGGCGCGTCAAGAGGAGCTCGCCATGGTCCGTGGCTACGCAGGCCGGATCGTCCGCGAGCGCCGGGACGGAGCGGTGGCTCGGCGAGGACGGCGCGTTCCGGCCGGTGAGCCCGTTCAAGTACCCGGTGTTCCACGCGGGGCCGAGGGTGTGCCTCGGCAAGGAGATGGCGTACGTTCCAGATGAAGTCCATCGTCGCGTCCGCGTTCGAGAGGTTCAGCTTCCGGTTAGTCGGCGGCGAGGAGCTAGCGGCAGGGGATGGCGTTCACGCTGCGGGTGAAAGGCGGCATGCCGATGCAAGTCAGCAAGAGGAGCTAGTACGTAGGCGATCCAGGCTACAGATGGGATATGTCCCATTCGTTTCGTAGGTGGTCATCTGGGGAAAAACCAAAACAAACAGTTTTGGTTCTTTAATTTCGAAGTCAAATGGTCACCACTGATTCTATAAGATTCAAGATCGAGCGAATATATACAATGAGTTGACTATGACATTACTTTGTTTTTTTTTTTTAACTACAAGACAAGATTGCATCTCAAATAATTTGTGCTGTTAAGATCATACTAATAACAAGAAGGGCAACCGCAGTAGCATCTGAAAGACTTAGTGGTTAATGGAAGGTCGCTGAACTTTTCAGTCACTTTCTCTGGGTTGAAACATGCAGAACATTCTCTGCTGATGGCGGTGATTCAAGATGTAGATGCAATTGATTAGGGATGCAAGTGGCGCGGGCCGAGCCGCTAACCCGCCGGGCTGACCGCGCCGCGTACACAGGCAGTCCCCGCAAGGCCGCGCGATCGGAACGGCTCGATGCGGCACGTCCGCGTAGTCCGGCGGCGCCGCGACGACCCGCATATCCCGATGGCCCTGGCCAGCAGCCCTGCACCGCTTCGCTGGAGCCTGGTGGAGCCTGCCACCGCTTCGCAGCAGCCCATCGTCGCAGACTCGCAGAGTAGGGAGCTCTCGTCAGGACGCTCACTGCGGCCACTTCCTCCAGCACGCCACGGCGCCACGCCAGTGCGCTAGCAAGCCACCACCGGCGATGTCCACGACTCCGACGGTGTCATCGCTTCCGAAGAACCTCTTAACCTTCAGTTGCTCCTCCACCAGCTAGCCCCAGGCTCGGCCTTGCTGCCTCCATGGGCCATGGCTGTCGCCTGTCGGCTGACCTCTGTGCCTCGCGGCCTCGCCGTCGTAGCTCGGAAAAGGGCGTCTATGGCGCACTCCACGTCCTCCGCTCCTCTAGTGACCTTGGTCCGAAGGATTGTTGCCACGCCACTGCCCCTGCAGGGCGCCCGTTGCTCGGAGGAAAGGAAGAGGAGTGCAGAGTCCAAGACGAAGGCATACGCCATGGCCGAGACGGGATGAAGCGCTGCTTCATTTCTTTCATTGTATAATCAATGGTGGGTCCCCATGCTTTATCGTGCAGGCGGTGGATCAAGTCGCGGGCTCGCGGCTGGCTAGCGGACACGCGGGCTGCCGCAAAAGCACGTGGCGCTACGCGGGCTGCTCGCATGTGCCCGTGAGTGAGCTCGCGGCTCCTGCGGACGCGGGGCGGGCTGCCCGCCGCCGCGCCACTTGCAACTATAATTGATAGACAAGCCGCTATCAGCATTCAGCAGTGGCCGAACGAACATGCAAGTTGGAAAGCTACGTTATCAGCATTCAGCAGCGGCCGAACGAACATATGTACTCCCTCTCCTCAATGAATTCAATTTCTAGAGTTGTTAAGTTAAAATTTTCAAACTTTTACCGAACTTCTAGAAAAAAACGCTAAGATTTACGGTATCAAATTAGTACCAGTAGATTTATTATGTAATATATTTTCATAAGATACTTATTTATGCCATAGATATTAATATTCTTTTCTATAAAATTGGTCAAATTTAAAAAAGTTTGACTGGTACGGATTCTAGGAGTTGAAGCTTTCAGGGACAGAGATAGTTGAAGTTTTCAGGGACAAAGGGAGTATGTTGAAAAGCCCATTGCTAGTTGTCTCCTCCTAAGAAAGTCATGTGGAGAAAAAAAAATGTATGTGGCGTCGTCGCCCACGTGGTACGCACACTTGCGTGGCACCGCTGTTTGCTATGGTATGATAGTGCGGCCTAACTATTTTACTCCCTCTATACCTGAATAAATATATTTCTAGACTAGAGTTGTCTTGAGTCAATTTATTTAAATTTTAACCAAATTTAGAAAAAATTGTCAATATTTATAACATCAAATAAGTATGATTAGATATAACATCAAAAGAATAGGTAAGCTTCTAAAGGTTGGTCATCTAGGTTTTTAGAGTTAGCCTTCAACACAACTGATCCTCCTAGATAGGGATGAAAATGGTACGGATATTTTTCGATCGTATTCGAGACCGAATTCGTTTAGATGGGTTTTTATCCGTTTGTATCCGAGTCCGGACATTCAACATCCGGTACCATATCCATATCCGAATACTCAAATTGCATATTTATGATGTTGATATCCAATCGTATCCTATCCGGCATATTGATACTATCCGTATTCGAATCCGAATCCGGACAAAAATATGAAAACAAATACGGTATGAGTAATATTCGTCCGTATCCGATCCGTTTTCATCATACTCCTAGATGCCAATTCGTGTGCCTCTTGATAGCACGGTGAAACTACACACACTCCAAGTTATGTCGGAAATTTTGAGGGGCTCCTTCCTTTCTCTTTTTCAAACGTAGCTAACATATGTGAATATTCTCAATGAAATTGTTAACCCTTTAATTGTCATTGTCATGGAATCAACCAAAACCTGATGGGGGCCTAAATGCACTTTCATGGCCCTTGGCTTCTGTAACGTCCCGCCTCCCCGAGGCCGGACCCGCTTACATCTGACAGCTTTAATAGGACCAATACTACCCTCACAGACCAACACCAGTCTTTTCTGCGCACTTTGTCCTCACTCATGCGCACCCGGGAACGAATTCCCGGTCGATCACCCATCCTGAAATTGCTCTAGGCCAAGCACGCTTAACCTTAGAGTTCTTTCGAGATGAGCTTCCAGAAAAGAAGTTGCAACTTATTGGTATGAGTATCATATTAATCCTATTAAGCCCTGGACCGGGGTGTTACATCCTCACCCCCTTAAGCGATCGACGTCCTCGTCGATCACCCCCAGACCAGGAACCTCCTCCCTTGGCCACGTCCGTGTGTCCAGTGCCAGCGCATATGCCATGCTGTGTGACCATGATGGATCCACACCAGCCATGCGCACCATGCCTGCGCAACTGCGACACACGCGCCCGTGAAACCGCGAGAGTCGGTTCTGATACCATTTGTAACGTCCCGCCTCCCCGAGGCCGGACCCGCTTACATCTGACAGCTTTAATAGGACCAATACTACCCTCACAGACCAACACAAGTCTTTTCTGCGCACTTTGTCCTCACTCATGCGCACCCGGGAACGAATTCCCGGTTGGTCACCCATCCTGAAATTGCTCCAGGCCAAGCACGCTTAACCTTGGAGTTCTTTTGAGATGAGCTTCCGGAAAAGAAGTTGCAACTTATTGGTATAAGTATCATATTAATCCTATTAAGCCCTGGACCGGGGCGTTACAGCTTCCCAATCGCTGGCACCATCCTCTTTGTCTTGGCTCCCCATCCTATTGTTATTCTTTGTCTCTGCCTTCTACCGCCGCCGGATACATTACTACTGATTATCATAGCCCTAATCCGGCTCTGTTGGGTTCCTCTTTGTACCTCCCTCGCCGCCACAAAAGCCAAATCACCATCATGAATGGCTTCCTCGGCCATTCCATCCCCGCGAGTGCACCTCCACTACTAGTTTGACAACCCTTTCTATAGTCAACAATCATGGAACCCCCTAAACTTTGAAACTGTGACCCTAACCTTGCCAGAGCTCCGACGATGGTGTGATATGAAGGGGAGGGATTGATGTTTGGAGAGGGAGAGGGAGGCAGCTACAAATGTGGGGAATGAGAGGGATGGGGCGTTGGTGGGAGATGTTTGGAGAGGGAGAGGGAGGCAGCTACAAACGTGGGGAATGAGAGGGATGGGGCGTTGGTGGGAGATGTGCGAAGGGGGGGGGGGGAGGGAGGAGGAGGTGGTGATGGGAGGCTTAAGACAAAGATTTGGACGTCTCTTGCCTCCCCTCTTGTGGATATTAAATAAAGATGTCCGACTTTTTGATTGGAGTTGGATGATTGACATATACTTCTTTCGTTCCAAATTATACGTTGTTTTGATTTTTTTAGTACATCCATTTTGCTATGTATTTAGATATAATAATATGTCTAGATACATAGTAAAATGGATAAACCAACAAAATTAAAATGACTTATAATTTAAAATGGAGGAGTATATGTTTGTGTGTTGCAATGGAACAAGCAAGCCAACCCAATAGTACAAGTGTACTCCCTCCGTATAGAAAATAGAAGTCGTTTTAGACAAGGTTTTGGTCAAACATTAGGAACATAAATCATGAATAACTTTTAAATTGTTAAGTTTAAAAATGTGAAAACCATTGAATATAATTAGATTTGTCTTGAAAAATACTTTTATAAAAGTATAAATAAATCACTTTGTGGTGAATATTTTTATAAGAATATGAAGTCAAAGTTATACTTTGGAGACCGTGTCATTGTCCTAAACGACTTCTATTCCAACATGGAGGGAGTACAGCCAAGCTAGCTTAATCGGTCTAATTGAGCCATACTGCAGTCATTAGTGTAATCGGTTGAGCAAAGCAGGGCACACCAAGTAGTGTGCATGGCCTATGGACGACCCAACAAAGTTACTCACCCAACAAAGTTCACAATAAATACAAGCTATTGAGAAGTTGGCCCATTGAATACAACCATGGACGACCCAACAAAGTTGGTCCATTACGAAGTCATCAACCCAATGTAAGGTAACACAAAATTTATTATTTTTATTTATTCTTTCTGTTTTCTTTCATTCTTAAAATATGAGATTGACACATTATCATTATATATCTGCATTTAAAATATTTCTACTAAATTAAATATATCATTGATATTTCAATATTTTTAATATTCCAAAATATTGAACTTTTTTGACATCTTCTTGTATATAAATATTTGAAATGTTCTAGGTACTTACATTTTAAATTGTTTCGATAACAAAAATTAATTGTTTTTTATATTGTGATTGTCCGAACAATGAAGATCTTTTGTTCTTGGAAAAAGTCCACTTCCCTCCCTCAATTTTCGTGAAAGTCTAATTTTTTCTCTTTGAACTTCAAAACCAAACAAACAATCTCCCTCATCTTTTCAAACCATGCACTTTACCTCCCTGGAGTGGTTTTTCACGGTGGTTTTGCTACAGTAATGGTGGTTTTTGTTTTTTTATTTTTATTTATTTTGGCTAATTTTTTAAAAAATCATAGTAAATCACAAAAAATTCATAAAATAGAAAATCTAATTTTATTGGACTCCTCCACATAAATAGATCTATGCAGTGAATATATAATATGGTATGTTTTTATATAAAGTTTTTTGCTAGTATTTTTCTTTTTTATTTATTGTTCTTTGAATATTTGAAAAGGCATAGTAAATCATTGAAAAATCATAAAATAGAAAATTTAATTTTTTAGACTCCACATGAGTAGGTCGATAAAGTGAATATATAATATGGTATGCTCTAGTTCAACAAAATAATTATAGAAGCTACAGTTATGAATTATTTTAATTAATTATAAAAAAAGTATAGATCGAAAGTTACAGGGGAAGAATTTTATACTGAAGTATATCATATTATATGTCCATTTATAGATCTACTCATGTGGAGTCTAATAAAACTAGATTTTCTATTTTATAATTTTTTTGTGATTTACTATGATTTTTCTAAAGTTTCAGCCAAAATAAATAAAAAAGAAAAAACTAGCAAAAACTTTGTACTAAAGCATACTATATTATATATTCACTGCGTAGATCTACTTATGTGGAGTCCAATAAAATTAGATCTTTTATTTTATGAATTTTTTTTGATTTATTATGATTTTTTAAAAATTTAGCCAAAATAAATAAAAAAGAAAAAGACAAAACCAACGCTATCAGAGCAAAACCACTGTTAAAACCACTCAGGGAGGTAAAGCACATGGTTTGAAAAGTTGAGGGAGGTTGTTTGTCCGGTTTTAGAGTTTAGGGAGGAAAAGTAGATTTTCGTAAAAGTTGAAGGAGAGAAAGTAGACTTTTTCCTTTGTTCTTTATAATTGTGAGAGGGTCCCTTGGGCCGGCCTACTACTGAAAGGGCTAACTGGGCCTGAATTCACTCCGGCCCAGGCGGTGTATATGCTCCCGACCGAGACACCACTGTCTCGCCGTCTCCGCCGCCGCGTTCGAAAAAGGAAGGAGGCACTCCTCCCCGTTCTCTCTACCACCGGCGAGGCCGCCGCAGCAGCTACGCCGGCTGGTAAAATCTTCGAGCTCCTCTGATTCTCCTTTCGCTGCTGAACACGCTCATCACTTTTGTTGCTTCTCTCAGGTCGGAAAAGGGATACAATCGCGGAGACCCGGCCGCCGCCGTCAGGTTCCGCTACTCCTCACCTTTGCTCCGGTAAGGACCTTCAACACCTTGCTTGACCCGGCCGCCGCCGTCAGGTTCCGCTACTCCTCACCTTTGCTCCGGTAAGGACCTTCAACACCTTGCTTGCTTCCTCGCCAATGCTTTGCATCCCGTGACTCTCTGCTCTGTTCCTGGTGGCTTTCATGATCCCAGCTCAAAGGAACGCTACGATCCCGTGGACGTGAACCCGGACGCGGACGGGGAAACGACATGGCCTCGAACCTTTCCATTCCGCCTCCACCCTCCCCCGGTAAGCAGCCACATTCCCGTTCCAGTAGCACCGAGATATTGCTAAGTTTCAGCGTAGCTCTTTCTCCTAGTGTTGGGAAGAGGCGGTGTATGAGTTCATCGGCCTCTGCCCGCAGGTCACCGCCACTGATCATGGCCACGACGAACCAACGGCATTTGATTGTGGCCTCATCATAGTTTTGAGTAGGTACTGCTAGATTGAAAAACTGATTGCTCTGAGTATGGCTGTCAAAAAATCTTCAGGTGCAAGCTACTCAAATTCTGCTTGCTAAAAGCTCAATTGAAGCGGCAATAGGTTCCTTGTGGTGGAACATGTCCATCTAGGTTTGAGTCTAGACTCAATATGGGTGCTCACACTTTCAGATAATGTTCTTTTAGTGGTAGGCGATGTGCAAAGCATTCACAGGGGTCGGATGTGTGTGCATGTGAACAACAAAAGGTTGATTCGAGTTCCTATCCTCATGAAATCAATCTAAGCATGAGCCTGCACCACATGCCTAGGTGTCTCACAAGTCAGTGAGTCATCTGCTTTCCTTATGACACAGTCCATACCTTTGCTATGTGTACATAATTTGCAGCTAGTTCGGCTGCTGCTGGCTGCTGCTGGTACTGTGCTGCCATAATTTGTGAGTGAGAAAGCAGCCAGCTGCAGCTGCAGCGGCTGTAGAACAGCCAGCGCCGAACAGCCTGTTGGTTTCCTGACTGCTACTCATGTTTAATTATGTGTGTTTTGAAAATGCTGTTCTGCAGATGCATTTAAGGAAAAAAAGGAAGCAGCTCGTAAGTTACCACATCCTGCTGAGGGGATTGCTAGGCTCAAAGACTATCGTAGGAGGCCTGTAGATTTTGATGGGAAATTTCTAAAATTTCATGAAGGTTTCTATAAAATGGAAAAATCAAAATCAAAATGCCTAATCAACAAGTGGTCAACAGAGAACAAAATTGATTTTTTGGGGTTTTCACTTCTAAAAAACATAAATCATCGTTCAATTGTTACCCTGGAGAACTATTACGATGAGTCTGGGCAACTGAGAATAGTTATCTCCTGGGTGGATGGAAGTCTGACAGCTTGGTTAAGGCAAGGAGGTTGCAAAAGTTGCTTTGAAACTGCAACAGAGGTGCAAGGAAATTGCCCATCAAGAGTATTCCGACGTATAATCATGTGAGTTCCTAAAATGTGTTGTTAAATGATATCCAATTTGTTTTGCTTGATGTTGAAATCAAAATTTCAATTCTCTGTTTCAAAATTTTCAGTGATACGTGCAAGGCATTGCAACATCTTATAAGTCAGGATAAGGCATTGCAACATCTTATAAGTCAGGAAGTGTATCCTGTAGGTATCAAAGAATCTGATCTGTATCTCTGCAATGAAAAGGAAAAAGGAGAAGGAAGCTCCCTGAAACTGTTAGTTTGTCAAGGTATTTAGAAGATTCCCTAGTTTCTTATACATGAGAAAGATTAGAGATGCTAATGAGTAATGACTACAATTTTTTTAAACGCAGCTGAACAACTATTTAGCAGCACTGATAAGAAAAATAGGTCTGCCAAGTTATGGGGAGATTTAAAAACTCTTTTCCAACAGATTTGTACACATTCTGATAAGATGCTGACTGCTGCTGCTAAAAGTTTTGTGAATTACATCAAAGAGGGCAATGTAGAAAAACTTGAGCAGTTCCCTGATATATGGGCTCTAGAAAAAAAAAACAAGCTATTTGTTCTTGTTAGTTGCAGCAGACAGGTTTGAAGTGCGTTCAAAGCTGAACAAAATACAATTCTCCTGGCCAGCTGCAAACCTACTCATTCTTGCGTTGGTCAGTTATGAAAAGAACAAAAAGTGTCCGACAACATATGATACGAATGATGGCTATGATTACCTCCGCCTTTGTCGGAATGTCATCAAGCACTGGACACAGTTCTATGCTAATGTCAGGATTCTCAGGGTAACTAGGAAGTCTTGTTGCGATTTATGATATTGTATTGTATAGCGCCTTATGTGTAGTGTCTTATGTGGTTGACTTGCAAATGCAGGTATCATGCTCCAGTGTCAGAGCTTTTCTTCTAAAGTTGGAGGTATGGACGCCTGGAGTTTGGTGTACTCTGTATAAAGAGATTGGATGGCCTGAGAACTAATCCTCTGTGCTTATCCTCTTCTTTCTCCACCATATGTCTTGTCTATGCATGTTACTTATAGTCATTCCCTATTGACATCTTCCAAAAATGCTATCCATTTGATTTACCATCTGATAGAAAAACTAGAGCAGTATAACACAATGTTATTCATGTAGTTATCAACATCAATCTGTGTGAATTTTGTAGACTTAAATCCTGAAATGTCACATTTTAAGAATGGTGATGTTTAACTACATTCTGTGAAAATGTGATGCATGCCGCATTTCAGAAATATAAATATTTGATGGCATGATATGGCTAACATAGTTTATAATTGATTTGCTGTTGAAGTGCTTCTTGTATTTTGGTTGGAAATGCCTTTGTGAAATAAGGAAAGACTGGTGTTGACAATTTCAGTTTGCTTGGTATGCAGAAGCCCTGATGTCAATGAGTAGCCGCTGGTAATCTAGAGTAATCTGCGCATAGCATCTTCAGCAGGAAATGATGGTCTGTGTATATGTAGAATTGGTAGTCAATTAAGTTGCTTCTCCGAGAACTTAAGACTTAGCCAGAAGTGTAGATCTCAGGCAAAGTAGAGCTTCTTTGAGAACTGATGTATCGGCCTAATCCACATTATGAATGTTGATGCTGCTATCTGTGCAAATTCTAACGGTCTGCCATCCTAGAGTAGTGGAGTACATGTAACCATGTTTATTTCCCAAGTAACTATAGAGTGGTTAAGTCTTATACTACTAGTTACATGCGGCTCACCTACCATAACTAACAGAACACAATAAAAGACGTTCACCAGAGTTAACTAGATTTAAGTAAAGCAAGACTTTCTACATTTTTTTTGCCATGACTACTAAGTGATAAACATCATTAGTTTGGCAACACCGCCCCTGATAGCTGCATCCTTTAGAACTCTACTAATATGGGTGTTACATTTGATAGTAGATCTTTTGGTCATCATTTAACGAGGCCAGAAGCCATCTTGTGCAGCTTCATTAGGGTGGAAGTGTAGAAATTTGCTAATATGGGTGTTACATTTGATAGTAGATCTTTTGGTTATCATTTAACGAGGCCAGAAGCCATTTGAGACTGCCCATGGGGTTGAAGCTTATGATTGACCCTTTCCCATGTTGTACTACTGAATTAGATTGCTATCCTAAATTACCATGGCATTTTCAAGAGTTGGCCGCTAAAGGCATGCCGGTTTCAGTTTAGTATACAGATCACAACAAAGCAAATGAATAGAAACTATCTGATCTTTTCTCTTCCTATTGTCTGATATTCAGAAACCCATGGATGAATCAGTTGGATTAACAAACTACACTACACCCAGCCTTATATTTTAAAAGATTGTTGGGTGGATAAAATAACTGAAATTATGGGATGAAAAATAAACTGAGATTACACTGCAATCCGAGCTCCTTTATAGCAGAAGACTTGTCCCCAAAGCTTGCTAACCTTTGGGGATATGTACTACTGAGAAGATATTATGCCATACAGCTGGACCTAGTGCCTAGATTTTCTTTTAAATGTTAGAAATGTACGTCCTTTTTGTGTTTCGCTAGGGGTTTCTTGGCATATTTTTCTACACCTGTACTATGTATGCATATTGGATTCTTTGCATAGTCTCTTACATCTGTAGTTCTGTACTGTGTATGTATATGGGCCTTACATCCTCCAAGATGAATACACAACTGTTATTCATCTCATGGTAATCAAGGTCAATGAATACAAGTGCTATCCATAACAAGGACATGAAGCTTTGGTTGAGATCATGGGTTCAAATTATAAAAATCACAGAACAACTGACAAAGCATGTAATTTTTTGGTGCAGATCCGTAGCTATCTGTTTTCATTGGTCAGTGATTTCATTTTATGCTCACCGTAGTGTAGGCTGATATTTGTTTGTAGGATTCAAATTAGGAGTGACTAGTTCATCAACCTGTGCTCTCACACGGGCCAGATTCTCATATTTAAATGTAGAAATGCTGACATCAAGAGATTATTAATATTTCATCCTTTTAATCGCCCTATTCGCTATCAGTCGGGCTTATCAGCTGTTTGAACATTATTTTTATGTCACAGTAAATCAACTGTCTTGTCTTATCAGCCGGCTTATGTGACCAGCCGAACACGCCAACAATTTGCACCAAAGCAATCTCAAATGATAGAAACACTTGTAGTCTACACTATCCTCCCCACTTCTCAGCATTTTCAAATTTGAAAGTAATAACTTATACAATATCATGATTATCAATGATTTTAAATAATTTTTTAGTATCATTAATGTAGGAAATATTTTGACACTGTTGAGACATAACATATATATTTACTTCTCATGCATACTGGAAATATTTTGAGACTGTTGAAACATAACATATATATATATATATATATATATATATATATATATATATATATATATATATATATATATATATATATTTACCTCTCATGCATGCAGCATGTGCATTTGGTATGCATGATGGCACAATACATATGTGGATAGTCAAATTTAACATATTGGCATTAATAGAAATGGATAAGATAGAAACATATATAGATTTAAGATGATATTTTAGTTTTTTTTTTAATAATGTTAGAATTGGTAATTCAGATGTTAATTTAAACAGGCTATGTATATTATCTATCAAATAGCAAGTGGATAATTGGATGCAAATCTATATTACTTTAGATCATATCATGTTTACTTTAAGATTCAAGGGTTCACAGAGGTGGGTAATTATTTAGAAAAATAGCAAAGATCCTAATTATTGCCAATGATGGCAGGATTTTTTTAATTTTTGTGTGAATTTCTAGAATTTATCTTTTTCCTATAGGAAGGATTAACATGGAGGGCTGCATTTGGGACCTCTCGCTAGAAGTTATAAGACTTATATTTTTTCTTAGTGTGGTACTTATTTAGTGGAAATATAAGATTATGTTATATATACTCTTGTTGTATACCTTTGCGTGCCATTATAAATCTATGTATCAACTCAGTTTTTTATCTTGATATTGCAACTATTTTTTAGTCCACATATTAAGTTTAGAATGTATCTTATTGTTTATTTTATTCACAACTTTCATCTTTTATTTTTTAGAAATATTATAGGTCCTATGTTACTCTATCAGTTCTGCATCACTGTCATGTAATATTATTTGTAGTAGAATTGTTTTATAAAATGCATAGTGCATAAAGTTAATTTACCAATATTTGATAACATGTAATTTTTTTAACAAATACTCATAATAGAACAACAAATTAAGAAATTTATTATATACCATGAAGTATGAATATTAATATAATAAATTATCTTTGCTATGTGTTTTGTTAAGGGAACATGTTTACACATTTGATAAACTATTAAAATAAATATTTATCTTAATTTGTTCACGGTTAATTGCCCTACATGGTGAAACAAAGATTTATGTTTACTTTAAACCTATCAGATGTAGAACTGTATAATTTAAAATATGTAGCACATACTTAGTTTATGGATATTCAGTTACATTCTTGATACTTACTGTAGTATTTAAATGAAAATTTGAGGCATTTGTTTTTATTTTTGTTTTCCTTTTGGATTGATGAGCTCAGCAATTTAGATACAAATTAAGTGTGTTAATTTATATTTTGCTTCATTTTGCATAAGTAGGGATTACTTTTGCACTATCTTTCCTAATGCCGGATGTGGGTAATTTATAAAAATATTAGGTGGTTATTCTAAATTTTCTTTTTTGTAATGATAGAGGGCGTTTGGATGCAAAATTATGGATTTTTTTAATTGATTTTCATAATGGAAGGAGTGGATAATTTAGATGCAAATTTAGCTAATTATTTTGAACCATCCTTCATGATAGAAATGTAGATAATTTAGATGCAAAATGAGGAGGTTACTTTATACATTCTTCATAATGGTACAGGGTCAGTTTTTTTTTCTTTTGTAAAAGGAATAGATCCAATGGCTATTATTAATTATGATGATTGGACTCTACCAAATAAAAGATGTGTCCGACTATTGTTAAAATTTCTAAAATAAAAATTTATCTTTTGTAATGCAACTGGTGAGTTAACATGGATGCTAGGCACTAATTTTTAGTTCATATGAATAATCTATATGTTTGTATCGTATTTTTGGAAATTTAATTGATTTACTTGTGGCTCATGTATTTAATAATAAAATTGTTTAATAACATGTTTATGGATTATACATGGATTAGTAAATAACATAAGGCATACATAATTTAAATCTATTTACGGATTATCCATGGATCAGTAAACAATATATGGCATGCAAATTAGCATTGCACAAAAATCATACAAATCAAGGTATATATTGATTGAAATGTATGGGAAAGCAAAATGTTACTCACATATATTGATGATTTTGTCAGCATGAATATCCGCGGTATGTAGAAACATTGTTAACACACTTGAGTTGGCTAGTTTTTCTTTGTAGCAGTAGGAGTGCGCTCATAGTTCATATACATATATACAGGAACTCGAGCAAGAGAGCAATCAAAAGCTTTGTAATTTTGATAACAGTGTAACAGTATAATAGGATTATAAGAACAGATACATGCATTACCTTGATGAGTGGAACCCTCGTACAATCGGTTCAAAATCAAGCATCATATATCTTAGGCCCAAGCTCTAATCTTCCCATACATACATCAGGCTGACGTCAAATATTGCCTGGGAAAAGAGATGCAACCTTGATCATCTTGGATGCCGTCAGGTCGATGCAACCTTCAGATCAAGCACCGAAGACGGTCAACTCTGAGAGTCGATGATTTGTCTAGGCCTTCTATGCATGTGCCACCATGCACAGATGTACGCAGATATATGTTGGCATGCAGTTAATTATTTCCATCGCCCAAGAGATTTGATCTTGGGGATTTCTTCGTTTCCCAGCAGTTGCTTGCCTTCCCATGCAAGCACCTTGCCGGCCCGGACGGCGGCCGTAAATCAACCACCAACCCCCCCGCCCCCCCCCCTATCGGCAACACATCTGGCAGATTTATTGCGGCCATATACGGACGTGTGTGGCCTGGCCTTCAATCTCATCTCGCACTGCTCATAGGAGAATTGGAGCGCGCCGCCAGGGAGAGGAACGCGAGAAAGGAGAAAAAAGCGATGCGCTAGGTTAGGTACCGTGAGTTATCAGAAAACATACGTAAAGCATGGGATCGGGTAACATAAAATTAGTTAATTATTTATTTTTTTCATAATGGCAATGGTGGGTAATTTTAGAAAACTAAATTGATCCAATGGTTATTATTGCTAGTGAAGATCAAAGCTTACTATAATTGATGGCTAGATGTTTCTAATTTTTATGAGAATTTCTAGCATTTTATCTTTTTTTGTTAGCGCGTCTAGTGAGAATTAACGTGGAGACTTCGTTGGGGCCTCTAATTAGTAATAAGTAAGATTGTTTAATCTATTTAATTAATTAATTTGGATGTACAGATGTTACACATATTCTCTGTAAATTTAGCCGAAACAATAAACGATTAGGAACGGATGTAGTAGTAGCTACGGCCAGTCCATTCCACTATAAATTCACCCAAGTCACACTTGACACTACAACGCTAGCTTCACATCCCTGCCCACATCAACAATGGCCATCATCAAGCAGAAAGGAGCGACGACGACGACCCTCCTGCTCTTCCTCGTGCTGGCAGTCGCCGTCATCGCAGCCGAGGCGGCCCATCGGCAAGACGCACCTGCACTTCTACTTCCACGACACAGTGAGCGGCAAGTCGCCGACGACGGTGCACGTGGTGAGCCCGCCAGCGTCGTCGCCGTCGCCGCTGTGTTCGGGATGGTCAACGTGATGGACGACCCGCTGACGGAGGGGCCTGACCTGCAGGGCTCCTCCGCCGTCGTCGTCGGCAGCGCCCAGAGCCTGTACATGGGGTCCGACCAGGCCACGCTCGGCTTCCTCCAGGCCATGACCCTGGTGTTCACAGCGGGGACTACAACGGCAGCACGCTCGCGCTGCTCGGCCGGAACTGCCCGCTCGACGCCGTCCACGAGCTCCCCGTCGGCGGCGGCACCGGCGCGTTCCGCTTCGCCCGAGGGTACGCCGCCTCCTGCACACCCACTGACTCGACTTCAGCACCGGCGATGCCACTGTCGAGTACGACGTCTACGTCATGCACTAGAGCGTTGGCCGTCTAGCTCTGGGTCCGACGAGCTTTACCAAGACAACATCTCACAACAATGGTGGCAATAATGGCTTTGAAGCATGCTTCGCCACAGCACAGAGTGCTTGCATTTTCTTTTCAGCCCTTTTTTATTCCGAAAGAGATCGTCCAAAAATCTGATCCAGATTATGTTGCTATTTAAAAAATTGAGGCATATAGGGTCATCTCACCAGCGATCTAGACCGCCCCGCCAGTAATCGTTCCGAGTACCGGCGTCCACGCCACGCCTCTTGACACTCGTCGACGGCGGCCACTTACAGATCGTTGGTTAGCCATCGTGGCGCCACCGACCACAAAGGTTCTTGTAAACCCAAATTTTCCCATCTAGGGTCTAAGCACCGCTTAGGTTTTAGTGCTGGGAGCTGTTGCGTCTGTGCAATTGTGGTATAGATCACTGTGTTCCTCTCCGATCTGGGCTGATGGCTTCTGTCAGAGGAGGATGTTCGGGGGTTGGCAAAGCGCCGATCGGCAGGGATAAAAACCCTACAGTCCGAGTGTTTCCGATCTTCTTCAACGTCTAAACCTCACTGAGGAGGAGGGTGCAGTGGTTGACTTCAGCGATAATGAAGATCTGGATGATAATGCCGTAAAGGAATGGGCAGTGGTGGGCAAGGTCCTTTCGTCCATGGTTGTTCATTTCAACGGTTTGAGCGGCCGTGAAATCGGCCTGGGGGAATCCCCTGGGCCTGAAGATTCGGCCGATTGGGGAGAGGACAGATAATTTGTTTGTCATGGAATTTGGGTCGCAAGCAGATCTAGATAGAGTCCTTGAGGGAACCCCATGGATGGTTGGGAGACATGCTTTCATCCTCAAGCCATATGACGAAAGACTTAGTGCCTTAGAGCTATCTTTTGATTGCATTGAGTTATGGGTGCGGATTCTTAATCTACCATTCGGCTCGATGAATCGGCAAAGGGGTTCAAGAGCTATGAGCCTCATTGGCCAAGTGGTGAAGATGGACGTGGATGGCGATGGCAAAGCGTCTGGTGCATTTCTACGGGCACGGATTGCAGTCAAGCTTGATAAACCCCTGCATCGAGGAGTGTTGTTGAGGATGAGCAAGTCTGAGGAACCAAAATTGTTCAAGGCTCAATATGAGAGGCTGCCCTTCTACTACTTCTCGTGTGGAATTCTAGGGCACTCGAAGATCGACTGTGCCAACCCGACCCCACGCAATAAGGTAGGCAAACTGCCGTACGACGTCCCTCTGAGGGCACCGGAAGAAAGGAGAAGGAAGCCTCAATCCTTTGCAGGAGCAGCAACTAAGTCCTTTAGGAATGGGCCCTCCTTGTTCTCCAAGACATCCCGGGGCAGTACAGTCGCTCTGGCGATGGCCGCTCAGGCCATGGGGATGAGGATTCTATTCATTCCTCATATGGACCGGCTATTGGCTCAGAAGAAAGGGAACAGTCTCCCCTGAAGAATATGGCGGGAACTGAATCCACAGGATGGGGCCAAGACGGGTAAAAACTCTTCTCGAAGGGGCCTAATGCTGCTCAGAAAGCTAGGAAACATAAACCAAGAGGTAATGAGCCAGCTATGCATACTCTAGACCTAACGTTGCGGTGGATGGGTCACATGCCATCGTTCTTGTGAGTTTGGTTAATTCAAGAGTCAATGAGCTGGATGGAACTACTGAATATAGCGGCGAGAGTATGATCGACATGTTGAAGAAACAAAAAAGAGGCACTTCATCTCAGAATGCAGGATCGGCGGTGGCTACTAGCGGTCGTCCCCGCCGGGCGCCATGGAACTTTTATGTCTGGCTCAAGAATTGATGGAACGACAGCGAGCACGGATTGACTGGCTCAAGGATGGGGATCAGAACATGGCTCTATTTCAAGCTAAATCGCGAGCCAGAACAAAGCAGAACAGAATTTCCGCATTAAAAAGAGATGATGGTTCAGTGGCTGTGAACCAGGAGGAGCTTGAAGATATTGCAACCGCTTTCTATAATGAGTTGTTCTCAGTGCAGGAAGTGTTGGAGCCCGAGTTGGTGCTGCCCCACATGCCGCGGAAGGTGTCGGACGCCATGAACGAGTGGTTGGTCAGTCCTTTTTCGGCGGAGGAGGTAGAGACTACACTGTTCATGATGGGAGCGAACAAAGCCCCAGGACCGGACGGCTTCACAACCGATTTCTACCACTTACATTGGGACTTGATGGGCGCTTCCATTACATCAGCGGTGTTGGATTTCTTAAATGGGGGCACAATGCCGGCGGGTATAAACCACACTACTATTGTGCTTATCTCGAAGGCGAGAAACCCCTAGGAAATGAAGGAGTACATACTGATATCATTGTGCAGTGTCATTTACAAAATTTGCTCAAAGGTAATGGCCCTACAACTGAGGGAATGTCTTGATGATATTATTTCTGTAGAGCAGTGCTTTTGTACCTGGGCACCTGATTACAGACAATGTACTCATTGCCTATGAGTGTATTCACTATCTAAAAAGAAAGAAAGGAAAATCTGGTGCATGCGCAATCAAATTGGACATGGCCAAAGTCTATGACCGTGTCGAGTGGGATTGTTTGAGGGGAATGATGATGAAACTTGGCTTTCATGTTGACTTCGTGGAATTGATCATGAGGTGTGTAACTTCAGTGACCTTCTCTATTAAACTGAATGGTGTTCTATCTGAATTGTTCAGCCCTAGTCATGGAATTAGGCAAGGAGATCCCATCTCGCCTTACTTATTTTTGCTATGTTCGGAAGGGTTGTCTAGCCTCCTAAAGTCTATTGGTCCAATGCATCTCTCAAGGGTGCAAGAGTGGGCATACACTCCCCCTGGATTTCACATCTTCTTTTCTACGGATGACTGCATCGTGTTTTCAGAAGCATCGCAAGGAGTATCCTGGAACAGTATAGTAGAGGCTCGGGGCAAATTGTTAACTGAGACAAATCAGCAATATTTTTCAATAAGAATTCT
The DNA here is from genome assembly GCA_015844335.1 of Chrysopogon serrulatus. NCBI lineage: Eukaryota > Viridiplantae > Streptophyta > Magnoliopsida > Poales > Poaceae > Chrysopogon > Chrysopogon serrulatus. Next base: position 148,512 of record JADLZL010002047.1, read on the forward strand.
TCTGATGATATCAAAGTGGCAGTTAAGCAGGGGCTGGATATTCAGAAGGAGGCTCTTGCTGAAAAGTACCTAGGCCTACAAACTGAAATGGGACGGAATATTGGAAAGGTCTTTGAATATTTACCCTCACAGATAAGGGGGTGAATTGAGAGCTGGTGTGGTCGGGAGGCAAGCTGTGATGGAATGTTGGGTAAGCAAGGTTGGCATCTGATCAATAGACCGCATTTGCTATGTGCAAGAGTTCTAAAGGGAAGGTATTTTCATGACACCGACTTTATGCGGGCTTCCATGAAGAAACACGCTAGTAGTACCTGGAGGGCAGTGCTGGCTGGAAGGGAAGCGTTGCAACTTGGCCTGATCAAACGTGTCATGGATGGTACACAAACAGAGATAATGGGGTGATAGGTAGATTGCAAATCATTTTGATGGACGTCCAATTAAACCAAGACCTAACCATGTCAATGGGATGGTCTCTAAAATGATCATGGCAGATGGAGCTTGGGATGAACAAGCGGCCAGACAGTGTCTCCTTCGAATTGACGTAGATGCGGTCTTGCGTGGATGCTGATTGGGAGAGGAGGTTCAGACTTCTGGGCATGGAAACCTGAGAAATTTGGGGTATACACAGTGAAGTCTGCATATAAAGTACTAATATATGATGAAAAGTGTGATGGTGGTAGCTAGCGCTCAACTCCCTTGCTCGTCGGAAAATGGTCCTTGGAGACAGCTCTGGAAGCTGAATGTGCCCCCCAAGGTGCGGGTTTTCTGGTGGAGAGTACTGCATGAGTTCTTACCAAGGCATGCACTATGGAAGAAGCATATCGAACCCGTGTCCTTCTGTGAGGTCTGTGGAAAGCCGGAGGAAACGATTTGGCATGTGCTAACGGAGTGCACGGTGGCGAAGGCGTTATGGGATCAGATCAAAGAGTCCTCTGGTATTAAACTCCCAACCCTGAGTCCTCTCACCTAGGCGACTGATCTTCTGTCAATGTTAGACTCGGACAGAGATTGAGCAGTCATTCTCTACGGTATGTGGGCACTTTGTATGATGAGGAACAAAAGAAGGCATGGTGAGCCATGCATGTATGGATGTCTATCAGGCTGCGGTGTGGGCTAGAGATACTGTATTTGATTTGTGGCAATTGTGTCAGCCACCTGACAAATGACAAGTGACTCAGGAGGTGCAACGGTGGTTACCACCAGTTCCAGGGATAGTGAAAATAAATTCTGATGCAGGCTTCAATCCAGATTCCAGGGAAGGTGCCTCTGTTGCTGTTATGCGTGACTATTGGTGAATTCAAGGAGGCACAGGCTGCCTGGTATGAGCGGATATTGGATGCTTGCACAATGGAAGCTATGGCATGCCAAGATGGTCTACGCCTAGCAAGACAGTCAGGATATCGACGAGTGCAGCTTGAGACTGACTGTCTTCAAGTGGTTCAGCTGTGGAAAAGAAGGAATGCTCAGCGGTCAATGATTAGCCCTATGTTACAGGAAATTGAGGAGCTTAGCAATGTTTTTGATGTTTTTCGTTATCTTACGTTAGTAGAACTTGTAATAAAGTAGCTCATGTACTAGCTAAGCAAGTCACTGAAACACATTGCTTGGAGAGGTGGCATGTAACTCCAGCGTGTGTAGGTGATCTTGTTGCGTCCGAAGCCACTGCTGGCTAACATCAATACTAGCAAGCAAGTCAAAAAAAATTGAGTCATATATATAGCTTTTATTACCTTTATCTGTGACTGTGAGTATGTGTGTTCCTGTCAGACCCCACTATATATTTTCCGGTTGACAATGCCATGGGCCAGGGCAGGCTACTTCTTCAGAGATCCAGGAAAACTGAAGGTTCTTCCCATGCATATATTGATTTTCATTTGGTGGCAATGTGTTTAGCCCACTTGTTTTAATTCCAACCATGAACCATGCATAGGCTGATGCATGCATGCATCGACCAAGATTATTACTAAAGTATGCTAAATTATATGTTAGATCTACTTATGTGGACTTCAATAAAATTAGATTTTCTATTTTATAATTTTTCTGTTATTTACTATGATTTTTAAAAATTTCAGCTGAAATAAATAAAAAATAAAAAGATAAAACCACGGTTACTATAGCAAACACATCTTTATTGTAGCAAAACCACCATCAAAAGCCGTCAAAGGATGTAATATAAGTACTAGCAAATATGCCCGTGCAAGTTAAACGGAAAAAAAAGTTACTGAACATTTATAGAAAAAGAAAACAAAAACGATGCATACCTATTTATATTCTACCTATTCTATAAAATTTAAAGTTACTCCGTCTATTGTGTATTTTTATATGACACTATATTTTAGCTTTTCTAGATATATAACTTTTGTTATGTACTTAAATATACACTATGTTTAAATACATAGTAAAAGGTATGTTTGATAGAGCTCTTGCTTTAGCCAAAATAGCTATTACCGTGATTTCTATAAAAAGCACCTTTTGCATGGCTTTGACTTCTTGGGTAAGAGAAACATAAAGTGAAACAACCTTTTCTAGTAGGATGAATTGTCGATAATATCTTTTTTTCCCTTTTTTATCTTCTTCTTTTGATTTTAATTATTTGTCATATCCTTGACGTGTTCATCGACGCCGATGAACTGTTCGACAATGTCAGATTGTCTCTGTGATGAAGAGCTACAGCAGCATGCGCCTGGACATGTACCCAGCCAGTGCAGCCTGTCCGTGTCGCCGCCGCCTCCATGTTCTAGGCTGTATGCCTTATGGCTCAATGGCCACCGGCAGAGCACCCGTGTTGAGGGCACATGTGCCAAAGGACTGATTGATATATGGATGGATGATATAGAGTAGTATTCATCTTCGTATTTGTTTCCATATATACAAACTGAAATCATTTTAAAATATAAATATAGAACGTGCAAAGTCCAAACTCAATCTATGAGAATAGGAAAGGTAAAACCAGTAAAAGGAAATATGATTAGAATTCGCAACTTTCCAGTCTAACACCGAAAAAGTTAACTTGATCCAGTCATAGATAGGACCAAGCAACGTGATTAGAAAAAAATAAAATAGGAACTCAGAAATTCAGGACGTGGGTGGTGAAATCGAGAGGAAAAATCAGAATAGAACTCAGATTAGAAAAAAAAAACAATCATAATAGAAACTCTTTTTCGTGTATTGCAACGGAACCAAGTACAATATATAATAGAATTCGACTCTTTATCATTGCTAAACGCGAGTTGTTGTAACTCATATGAGCACAGGCTATATATATAAATCTAGATGTAAGAAAATCTCCATGGTAGTTAGAAATAGGTGAACAAAAAAAAAAAAATGGATGGACTAAAAAAAGATGGGCTGAAATTTTCTCTCTTTATTATTATTATTAATTATATTATATTATTATTATATTATTATATTATATTATATATATATTATTATTATTATATTATTATTATATAGGTAGAGATGAGTAATTTTAAAAGTTGAGGAATATATTTTACCTAATTTTAAAATTCAGAAATGATATATAGACATTCTGAAAAGTTAATTAAGTTTCTTAGAATGCACCTTTTCTTTTCAAAAACCTTCGTCTCTGCATCCTTCCTCATCCACGGTAGCTCATGGGTGTGCGGCTACTGTATCTGCTGCCAATCGCTCCTTTTTTTTGGGATTGATGATGTGCCGGATTGGCTGACCACTTTGGCGGCCAGTGATTGTACTCCTAGTATGAATGAATGAAAAGCTCGGGATTGCTTAAAAAAAAAAAAAAAAAAAAAAAAACTTCGTCTCTGCATTGGACCGGCCCGGTGTAGAAAGGACTCAGTATATTCTTTATATATCTATAAAAGGAAGAGGAAACAGGGGGCGCAACTTCTCCAATCCCGCTGTGCCCGCCGCCCGCCGCGGCATCCTTCCTCATCCGCTCGCCGCCCGCCGCCCGCCGGCGCCGCATCCTGCCTCACCCGCCCGCCCACTTTCACGGATCCAGGCTCCACCCCACCACAATTCCTCTGTGTTGTCAGATGGCGGTGATTATCCCTCCACGCAACTGGGAGGACTCCATCGGCGAGCTCAACGAGCCCCCCGTCGTTAGTTCCACTCTCAGTTTCTGTGAGCATCTGGGGCATAATCCGCATCCGCAGCAGGGGGACGAGAAGCAGACGGAGCAGCCCGTTGGCCAGGTTCTGCAGCACGGGGAGGTGGAGAAGGAGAAGGAGAAGGAGGTGGAGGTGGAGAAGAAGGATAAGGAGGTGGAGGACAAGGAGAAGGAGAAGGAGGAGAGTGCCAAGCAGAAGGCGCACCGCTTCCTGTCCATGCTTGTCCTGGCGGCCATAGTGTGGTGCTTCATCAGCGAGCCACCGGTCCTGGTGTGGCGGTTCTCGCTCCTGCTGTGCTGCTGCTCAGTCATCGTGTCTCGCCTGCTTGATGTCACCGTGAGCGCATACACCATGTACCTCGTCATATTCTCTGGATTCATGACGGCCCTGTACCTGGATGCCGTGGTGGACGCCGAGATCGGCGTTCTCGTCGCCCATCTCAACTCCCACCTGGCCGTGGGCATGCTGGGATACGCCCTCGCCATGCACTGCCAGCACAACGGCCTGGAGGTGACCCCTGCTGCCGCCGCCGCCGCAGCTCGCAGGAAACTATCTGAGAAGAAGGCAATATCTGAGGAGAATGCAAAAGAGCTCTTCCGCGTCCAGATCCTTGGTTGGTTTTGTTTCGGTATGTTCACCATTGTGATCGCTGTTCGCGTGGCTTGGGTGGTGTGTTACAGGGCCGACTATCCGACGGAGTATCTCGTATTGCATGCTTCTGGTCCGATGGCCTTCGCGCTCCTGTTGTGGTCCATCTTTCTGGGTGCTTTGTTGCTAAAAGACATGTTCATTGGAGAGGCACGGCTCACGGCGGTCGTCGCGCACATGGTAGTGGTTGAGATTCTCTTCCTCTTTTCTTTTGTGGTTCTGGGGGATGTTGCCGCTATGATCGTCACCTGGCTTGGTATTCTCGTATGGACCGGATTTTCCGGCTACTGCCTCTGCGTCTACATGTCATTCAAGCATGAGGTACACACTCAAGCTATCAAACTGTGCTGATTACATTCTTGTTTACTTGCACTGCTTGACACATCTTTGTACCCATTTATATCATAGAAAAGCTATCCTTTGCTTGAGTTATTTGTTTGCCTTCATAACACTAATTTTGGTCCCTTTGATTTGTTTTTCCCCTCTGTCCTGCATCGATCTTTCTTAGAAGCGGCTGGTTTGCCAACTATGAGATCCATGACGCCCTATTACAACTAGTAGGAATCCTCGGCCTAATCGGAAGAGTTAAAGAGTGACTACATTAATGCTTTGGTCAAGTGATAGGGCAGTGTCTAGTGGCATACTACCTACTAGGGCCTTTGGTCCAGTGATAGGGCAGTGTCTAGTGGCATACTACCTATGTGAGTATAGTGTGAGTTGTGTGCGTCCAGCTGTACCGCCTCAAAACATGAGTTAAATTAAAAAAAAATGGTCTCTATGACAGAAGTGATTACATCATTTTGAAGATTTGATTTGATGTGTTTGCTTCATTCAATGCCCTCAATAATTGTTGTGTATTTGTAATTCATAGAATGATATTTTTATTCTTTGAATTATGTTATTTTGAATATGTTTGGTTAATTCAAGGCACTATAGCCTTGTGTATTTGCAATTCATAGAATTTTTTTCTTCATCAACTTTCTTTTGTTTTTATTATTTTTCTATTTTGATATGTTTCGTTAATTTAAGACCCAAGTAGTTCTGTTATTTTGCAATAAAATAACTTTGGATTTGTCATTTTAAACTTTTTTTTTTTGCATATGTTGTGTTCCAATACATAATATTTATTCAGTTTCACTATAATATGTCATGCTCGTGTTTCTTTCTCACACCTGATTATTTTTCCTCACACCTGATTATTTTACTTTCATTTCCTTTCCCTTTATTCCATCCTGCATAATTGAAAGGAATTAAGATTGAGATAAAATTATTCTCTTCCACATCCCAGTTTTATTTGCTACTTTCAATATATACTGGATTTTATATTGTACTTGTGCTAGAGTTACAATGATTATTTTGGTATAATACCAAAGTAGAATTGGTTTAATTAATGATTCGTGTGAAAAGCTTTGTCCTGTGCCTATCTTGGCTTGTCTAATTCATGTGAATATGTATTATGTTGTTTTGAAAATTTGATTTGTTTGATTAATTCAAGGCTCTATAACTTTGTGTATTTGAAATTGTAGAATATCTTGTTGTATTTTTACTATCTGTCGCTTCTTTTTTTGGTTTTGTTATTTTTCCTACTTTATATGTTTGGTTAATCGAAGTCCCAAGTAATTCTATTGTTTTGCAATCAATATAATAGTTTTGGATTTTTGTCATTTTTATTATTTTTCTTTTCCATATGCTTTGTTCCAGTACATAAATTTTATTCTATATTATATCATGGTTGAATGCAAATTATTTTTCTAATAGCTGATTATTTTACTTTAATTCTGTTTCCCTTTCTTCTTCCTAAATAGCATGCATGAAAAGAACTGAAATTCAGATAAAATTATTCTTTTCGCATTCCAATTATATTTGCTACTATCAATTTATACTGGATTTATATTGTACTTTGTATACTATAGTTATAATGATTATTTTGGTGTGATTCCTAATTAGAATTGATATAACTAATTAGATTCAAGTGAAAAAGCTTGGCCTATGCCTATCTTGGCTCGTCTAATTCATGTGACAGAATCATCAAATCACATAATTAACTATCATCTAAATAATCTGAATATATTTCTGTTTTGCCTTTATTTGGTTCATGTGTTTTATGTTTTTCTTTTTTTTTTTTTTTGGCTGCCTTTTGTTTAGCATACATAAAATTTTAAATTATTGTGTACTCTGTAACTTTGAACAAGCCAAAGTACAGTATGGTCAAGCGTGTGGATCGAGTGTGGCAAAAAAATTGTTATGTTTACCTTTTTTATATGCCGGAGGAATTACGGTGCATGTAAGGTCTTGTACGTATATTCGGTGTTCAGATGCAGCAAATTACATTATCTTGTTAATTTGTCCATTTGTGCAGTTTGCCCCTAGCTACTGCATAATCGAATGACCTTTACTTTTAATTCACATGATTTGCAATCCAGTAAATATTTATGTGATATATGTTATCAAGTCACACGAGTGTTAGAACGGCTCAAATCACTGAGTCCTCTATAGACAATTCCTTTATATTTGCTTACCCTTTCTCTTTGCTATGCACAACAGGACCCTGAAGCTATGGCAGCAGCAAAGCAAGATAGAGTTGCCGAGAACATCGCTTCATGCAGTCGATCCTGATGTGAAAAGCAACAAGAGTTGTCAGACCTAAGTTAGGCTACTTCATCTATCTGATACAAGGCAGTATCAAGACTTGTATTAATGTAGTATGCAATATCAAGACTTGTATTAATGTAGTCACTCGTGCCATGTATTTAGGCCAGTTATTATGCTTGACTATAAGGCAGTATCAAACTCTAGTGTAGCAGTAGCTGTACAAGTAAGTCCCGGCCATGGGAGACTTCAATTTCGCTGTATCAGCTATCAGTCTTTCAGTAGTACCATATATCTATGAATTTCTTCACCGATTCATTATCTCAGAAGATAGTTGATCTTCGTCCTACTGTCGTGATGGTCCTACTGTCGTGATGGTACCAAAGTTTTGTCTGATCATCTGTGGGTTTGATCTCGTGATTTCTCTCTTGTGTTGCCAATTTACTCTTGCTCCTGGAATATTGAATTCCATTAGTTACACCTAGACCTGCTGTTTTCAATCTGATACCTGTTGCTACATACAAGAGTGGGTCTATTGTTCCTATTGAGATCCGATTGAGAAACTACTAGAATTGTAATTATCCTAGTTCACAAGTCACGTTTGAGTACTGGTTGGTTTTGACGCAGCTAGGTTGAGGTACGAGCTGAATGTTTATTCCTTGCTACCTGCTGATTACGTGCGCTGAATAAAAGGATTAATTATTTCAGCTATCTATTCATATAAAATTCAGAGAAGCTATTTTCAGTTAATTATCCTAAGGATTAATTATTTCAGCTATCTATTCATATTAAAATTTAGAGAAGCTATTTTCAGTTAATTATCCTGTACCGTAAAAGAATGGGCAACATATTCTGGGCATCATATGGGTGTCCTTATCAGCATCCTCCCACGGAGGAAACTGTGCTGGAGGACGAGTGGTCCCCACTTGCAGCGACACAATAAGGATGTATTCGTTTTCTCCGGAATGAGCCGTTTCTAGCCGGAATTATTCCGGTTGTTATAGGTTCAATCCTCATAAAGAGGAATATGGACTGACAAATGTTTGAATGGATGTGTTTAGTGGTTGCCTCCATACCCGAGTGTTCTCCAGTTTGGTCCCTTCGAAGCACTTCCACAGTACAATGATAGTGATAGTGAGGCTAACTTGTTGCCGATTCCCCCTTTTGTTGACTTGGAGGCCCACAACTTTTAGTATCCTCGATTTGTTCCAGATTGGGTTTATCTGTTTTTCTAGATTGCTGTGGTCTAAAAAGTTCCTGACTCCTGAGAATGATCATTATTTAGACAGAGAAGTCAGGCAAGTCGCAGTTTTGGTGCAGCAGGATTCACCTACATTTCATATAAATCATAGATGCCAATTTGTAACACTTTGCCTATACTTTTGGCGTGTCTGGTTATGCAAAATCAAGAATGGAAATGCATATTGCAAAATCAAATGGACTTGGGGGCCAGACTGTTAATTCTTGGCACTCTCTTTAAGTTATTTGATGACCGGAAAATATGTCATGCCCAAAAAAAAAAAAAATTGTTTTATCGTTATGTAATCTCTTGGTTCATGAAATTAACTTTTTTCCCTTTGTTGTGCCACATAATTGTTGTAAGCTATTTTTTATTTTTTTAGTTTTTGGTGAATTCCTGCTGATGTTACATGCTTCTCATGTCTTCCCTGTTCCATTTGGATCAATGCAATTATTGTTGATGGAAGAATTGTCAAACAAGAATATGTAGACATCAAACCAGACAGTGAGATTGTCTCTGGACCCAGAAAGATTATTTTTAGGACCTTGACATGAAAGCAAATCTTTATCCTGAAGAGTGTACTACTGCCCTTGTGTCTTTGTGAAGCCTTGAAATGCTTTGACTTGTTTTGTATGTTCATATATCAATGATATTATCAGTATAAAGGTGCTTCCTTGGGACAGTGGACAACTTAAAAAGTTCTCTGTTGTTTCTTGTGCCTCTAGTTCTGAAGTGAATTGTAAATTTGTAACACATTCATTTGCTTCATTATTTTTCAGGGAATTAATTTAGTAGATCATGAAAGAAAATGTCAAGGTATTGTTCTGGAAATCAATAGTCATGTGCAAAGATTGTCTTCACACAGTGGCGGAGCCAAGAGTTATGCATGGTGGGGGGGGGATGTGTTAGAGAGTTTCAACATACAATAACTGAATGCAGCTTAATTGTTTAGATTTTTCTCTAGGTTTAAGCTCTATTTTCCTAGATTTATTCTCGCATTTGGTGGTTTAACAAGCTTGCTACTTTTTTCGCAGTAGACAACCATCTGTTGACATTGGGACACATATGATGACTCATGAATATTAAAATCTACTGGCTTAGTATTTCGGAAGTGCTAATACCGGTGCTAAATGACCGTTTTGTCGACAACGCAGTGCATTGATTACTTATTAATGTTAAAATATACCGTCTTATTAGTATTTTGAGAGTGCCCAAGTAGGACATATGTTTGTTTGTAGGAGTGAGTTTGCATGCATGTATATGAACGTCAAGCACGTGTTTAGTAAAATATAACGTGTAATGAAATATAAGTATTTTAGTAGAACCAAAAATTTAAATAGATATATATGTCCTAATATGGTGGACAAACAAAAGATAAATTACAATACTTTATTGTAATTCTATTCTATTCAATTTTATTGTCTAGAGGATATTAGTAGACATGTATAATAAGATTTTATTTATTATACCCATTTAATATAAACATAGACTATTAAGCTCTATATACATGATAAAAAAAGTTTGTATTGTTAGGGGGGCCTTGGCCCCTGTTGGCCCCCTTGGCTTCATTAGTGTCTTCACATACTAATTTTTTCCGTGTGTATGTGTGTGTGTGTTTTGTATTCATATACTCTTTCTCTTTTCTCCTAACGCAATGATATGCAGCTCTCCTGCGGGTTGGAGAAAAACAAATACTAACTTCTAGTTAAATAATGAAGCCAGATAGTTCTAGATATCGAGAATACAAAATGCACCATATGCTTGAATTTGTGGCATGACAAAATGCAGCATATGCCTGAATTTGTGGCATGATGTTGTTGCAATGTTACTGTTGCTCCGTGCCTGCACAACTTCTGGTAAATTTGTTAGTACTACTTGCTTCTGTTGGCTTCTCTGAAAGACTTGGCTATGATCCTTAATTTTTTTAAGCAATGCGTGTTTCTCAGAGTGGTTAATATGGTCTTCCTTTAGTTCACTTGATAAAAGCCAGAGCACTGCATGCACACAATGTAGCATATACAAAGTGTGTACCACAACATTATATCCGAATGGAATGCATGCTCTCTTTCTCGGCCGCTGCCATCATCAGCCCACTGCTTAATTGCGCTCGACTGCTGTCGCACAAGTTGTAATCGTGTATATTTAGTTAAACTTAGTACTAGGGGGTCTAGTGTCGGGGCTCTGGTTGGCCTGCGTCTGGCACTCCAGGCTAGATGGTTCAACATCCCAACGCCTTATATTGTCTTCCAGCTTTTCTTAATGAAAAAGCGCGCAAATTACATGTCCGTGAAAAAAAAAGAAACTACACCTCTCCGACTTCAGCTAATTTATGTTAGTGCAGTTCAACATCCCAAAGCCTTATATTCTCTTCCAGCTCTTCTTAATGAAAAGTGCAAATTACATGTCTTTAAAAAAAAGAAACTACACCTCTCCGACTTTAGCTAATTTATTTTAGTGCATTTTTTGTTAATTGTTAGTCACTCAAGGTGGAGTCACAAAATTATTTTTGCACTAGTTGTTTAGCTCATAGAATTCAATAGAAATTCTAAGTTATTAGTGTTGCTCTTATTTAAAATGTGTTATGGACCTAAAAATGATTAGTTTATTGCTTGTCTACTTACTGGACATCATGAGGAAGTGGACTGAACTCAGATAGATGTGTTTAAGATATGTTTACTTGTTATTTAGGCTTTGAAAACTAGGTTCTCTCAGATCTTAGCTTATTTATTACTTCTAAGTACCATTTAAGTTTCTATTAATCTCTTAAGGTGGAGTGGTGTTATTTTTGCATCTTTATGGCATGCAAATAACTAGCATATCATGGGTTCTTAGATTTCTATTTGCATTCTGTAAATATCATGGGGACTTAGTTAGTCCTTTATATATTACCATGCATTCCTTTGTAAATACACCCCCATAATTAAGAATGCATTTTCCTTTTGCAATTCTCTTTAGTGTCCTTTTGAAATTAGCATTGCCAAGCCAAAAGAAAGTTAGCATTGCCACTAAGCCAAAAGTTATTCTCTCCCAAATTTTAACAATGTAAATAATGTATTTCTCTTTTTTCTACATGATTATGTTTTAAGATCCACTGTTGAACTTCCCTAGTTTTAAAGTATTTTAGAGATTTCAGATTTAACCTACTCTAATAATATTTATATTTTATTGTGATTGATAAAAAAGGGTAGATGGAGCTAATGTTTAATCTTTTGGATCTAAAGATAATTGAGAAAGATGAAACCTTGTCATGCAAATTGAAGTTATTCATCCAAACATCTTACATGCTAGAGCTATTCACAAAAGTAAATCTTGAGTCCCAACTATTGTTGTAGGTCGAGCCAATACATCAGCAAGTTGTTGGTTTATTTGGAAAAATCATTATGGACTATATTATTTGGAGGGATTATTGTGAGAGTGAAGCAAGAGGACAGACAATGCATGACTTATTTGTTGTAATCACGTGACGTTATAACATGTAGCCAAATCATCGATGTTCTGAATTACTTGAGGATGTAAGAATGCAAGGCTCGGAACCTACTGTTTGGGGTCTTTATTAAGCTAATGAAGTTAGAGATAAAAGTAATCAACTTATCTCAATGTGTTCTCAATACTTATTTTCATTTTATTCGTTAACGCATGTCTTTTTATGAGCATATGCATTGTTTTGATAAAACAAATTTATCATAACTTAAGAGGATCCAAAAGCTCTTGCAATTGAACTTACTCCTATGTCAAGTATCGCAGATAAACTAAATAAACAAATCATGGTAGGCCATATATTTGATTGTTATCTATTGCTAATATGTTGAAGCTTATTACACAGTAAGTTTAGTAGTTTTTGTAATATTCACATTGTTCACCTAATGGTCCATGTAATTTGACTCATAGATGTGTATGGCCATGTTTGTTTAAAAATTGGTTTAGTCTGACACTAGTAAGTGTGTGACACAAGTTAATCGTCCATGACTCCTACAAATTGACTAAATAAATATTGACTTCCTATTTAGCATTGCTATCTATAGAAACACCAAACATCCATGACCTTTGTTTATAACTACCATATCTCACCTATTTGTAGAATAAATTGGACAATTTGTTGAAGATTCCATTGCAAATTTCTAGCTAGAAGCTTCTACACATCTCTTGATGCTAGATATTTAGCATGGAGCTACTAGATACTATCACCATCAAAAATTAGAATAATATATAGCATAATTATTTATCTTGAAACTATCTAGAAGGGGGACACATGCCATCCAAGAGCACGGTGGATCTGCGTCTCAACGGGTTGTCGCCACCATTCATGGAACTTGTGTCAGCAATTTACATTAGAGCACCTTGTTGTGTTTGTTTGTGTGCTTCATGTCCATCCTCAAAATGGTTTCTCCTACCATAGCATTGTTTCGGTTGTTCCTTCTGGCAGATGTTTTCCCATCATTGTTCAATTTTCATGGCGGATGCTTTGCCTCTACTGTGTCTTTCCTAACAGATGCTTGGTAGTCACTGGTCTCTTCTCTAGCGAATAGTTTGCTACCCATGTCATGCCAGTCTTGGTGGATGCTCTTTTGTTGCTGAGATCATGATGGTTCTCATGGAGGATGTTTTGTCACCAAGGTCGCTTGGGTCTCCATGTACTTTGGCGCATGCTTTGTCATTGATGTTTGTGGACGATTGTGTCATCTCACTTTGATGGATGCTTTGCCACTTTGATTATAGCTTCTCTGTAGGTAACAAATTTCTTTTTGTTCTCACATTTTTAGTTTGTTTGGGAGTTGTGGTTGAGGATCCCTTCATCTTGTTGTTTCTTCCTACTCTGGTTGTTTCTAGGTTGTTTACAATTATTGGTAAATTAGCTTTTAGTTTGTTTGGGTGTTGTGGCTAAAGGTCCCCTCCCCTTATTTTTCTTCCTACACTGGTTGGTTCTAGGTTGTTTACCATTAGTAAATTAGCTTTTGTTTAAAGTGCGGGAGCTTTGACGGAAATCCTTGGCACACCATAGTTTGTTGTACTATGACTGGACACACTCAACAGTGTCCAAAGTGCATAATGGACTTCTCCATCATGTTTTAGAGTGGCCGGGCTGGCTAGGGTAGACCGTAGCCATTGTAGGCTGTTGGCATTTCTTAGATTCATCACTAGGATTGTTAGTCCACGGTATTCTTTAGTAGTTCTTAATAAGTTTTGCATAACAAATCCGCAAGCGTACGAAATTATCGTTGTAGAATTTCACTCAGAAGTATTCAAGGTATCGTATTTTCCCAAGAGAAAGCATAGGTATAAAAGACTATTAGGTACATGAACAAGATAACATGTTTTATAGTATGTTAAAGTTCATAGCAGGAGTAAACCATGATAGATATAAAGATAGTGTGGCATAGAAATAAGCCAATCTCAGGAATAAAGAATAAATAATAAAGAATAAAGAATAAAATCTAAACTAGTGCAGGCATCCTAGTGTACACAAGGGTAGAGTTGTTGAGGGTATAGATGGATTCCTATGGTTTTAGGTTTCAGATAGATAAACATCATTTTTACTTGCTTACTTTGAGCACCAGATCACACTAGGTCTGCTACGCGAGGCTGGCCTGTAGCTTTACGATGTACCCAAATGTGGGGGATTACAAGGGACGGATCGTCACCACCTGCCGCCTACCCCTGAACCATAGAGTATGCAGTAAACAAAGGTAGCCTCTAGTCTAGATGTCACGTCTATGCTATTGACTACTACTTTAGTGTTGCACAGGGTTATCTTGTCTTTATCAAGAGCCCTCTAGTAAGTATTCATTACGAGAACATTGACTACTACTTTAGTGTTGCACAGGGTTATCTTGTCTTTATCAAGAGCCCTCTAGTAAGTATTCATTACGAGAACATTGACTACTACTTTAGTGTTGCACAGGGTTATCTTGTCTTTATCAAGAGCCCTCTAGTAAGTATTCGCTACGAGAACAGATGACTAACCTGCAAGTAAATAAGAGCAAATATTTTACTAACCAAAAGACTTTATAAAAAAAGAACCACGAACACTTACTTAGAAGTGAGTCCACAAAAAAAGTGTTCGGTGAGAGACAAGTGGATGAAGGCTACTGGCTAGTCCGGTTCTTACCCAACTCTCCCTCAATCTCTTCCTTCTCAACTCTAATCCGTATATCTCTTATAAAGAGAACCCTCACTACAACGTCTATCTAATCCCACAGTAATTCCATATCATCTATTATAAGACACCTTAGATCATCATCAATCAATTTTATCTAGCCGTTCCCAATAACAAGCCATCCCCACGAATTGCAGAGAGGAGGAACACCGGCCAGCCTATCCACCTTCCTCCACTCATGTTAAAATTAGAAAACTGCCCTACATCGTACCTCCATGGGCCAATATCCAATCCCTTTCAATGCCCTAGATCATGATTCTCACTAGAGCAAATAAGAAGACAACACCCTTTCCCCTTCCTCTTCTTCCCTATATATAAGCATATTTTCTCATTCAGGAGAGCGTTTGAAGTGGCAAGATAGATGCAGTGACTATATGTGACTTTTTGATTGGCAAGACTTCAGTTCAATCGAGCCTCACACAATTTATTTTAGTGTAAGCATCCCTACAACCGTAGTTGTGAGTTCCAATTTTCCTCATCTTCCATTGTACTGCATTGTTTATGTTGCGTCGTCACCCATGTATGCAATTTTTGTCCTTTTTCTTTCACTTTCTTTATGTTTAGATAATTCACTACCAGAATGATGGAGAAATCACGAGTGTGAATGTAACAACCTGAAAAATTACACAACACAAAAATCCTAACTACAAAATTTTTCTTTAAATATCCCATGAATGATGAGTGTCATCTAGCAAACCAACCCTAGCCAAGCATAGAAGGGAACCCAAGTAGGTCGTTATCATAGGCATGCAGGCTTGTCTCTTGAATATTGTTATCATTTCATGTAATCAACTCTAGCAAATAATAAATTAATATTTGCTTCATGACATGCACATGTGATTTGGCTCTTACTTGTTTTATGTGATGCTATAAAACTAACCATATTTATTAAAATACTTAATAAATAATTACCACAACCAATACTACAGATGAGATAATAATCTAAATTAAACCTATACTAAATATATTGCCATTACCATTTATATAGGATACTACCACTAAATAAATCCCAATATATATGGGAGGTGACCTTAACCTATGTCCTGGACCAGAATGGGTCATCAACAAAATTCCCAAACCCCTAATTACCTTGCTAAGCAAAGTTAGTCACTAATTATACAAGAAAACCAAAATGAAAAGGGATAAGAAATAGAATGGAAATTGACCCACATGTCGGCGCCGTCCTGTTCTTCTTCTTCCATGGCTCGCCCTCCCTCGCGTCGCGACAGGCCGCGCCAGCGTGGACACCCTGTCTCTCCCACACCGTGTGCATGGTTTCTGGCCACCCTCGCTGACCCGCGGGACCCACGGGTCACGCCGAATTGCGTGACCCCTCGCCCCGCCGCGCTTCGCCACAAGACGCCGCTGCCATGCCGTGCCTCGCCAGCTTGCCATCCCGCCTTGGCTGCCAAGCCAATTGGCGCTGCACGCTGCCAATTGGAGCCCACACGAACACGGCGACAGCCGCCTGAGCTCTCCTAGACCGCATGATCAACGCGAGCACGAGATCACCGTCCGCCCCACCATAGCAAGCTGCCCCCGCCTATAAAAGCCAGCACCAGCACCCCTAGAGTTCCCTAGCCACCCGCCGCCACCGGGTGGCCTTCACCAAACCCCGCCAAGCCATTCGGAGGAGAGAACGAGGGAGCAGCAAGGAGGGAGGAGCCACCGGAGCTGCGCCGAAGCCGCCGGAGCCGGAGATGACGTGCCGAACGGCTACAACAGCGCAGCTGCTCGGCTCAGCACGGCCTCATCTCGCCACGGCAACACCACGCCATTGCACCACCATCCTATCTTCGCTGCTACCACGGTGAGTGTTACCACCACCTTTCCAACCCCACCCGCTTACGGCCATGGTGCTCCACCACCGGAGCGCGAAGGCCCGAGCCACCGCCGGCTCTGGATTACACCGCACGCACTTGCACACTTAACCAGCCCCCTGCCCAACAGGCCGATGCCGTGACCACCACCGAGGAACCAAGACCGCCATGCCGTCACCGCAGCCACGACGAACCACGGCGAGCCGCCATTCTGATCAATACCAACCCCAAAACGCCCAACCAACCACCGATCTGTGATCGCCCTACCATGATGAGCGCAGTGCGCGCACCCGCGTCAATGACATCTTGGCTGAGCCCCGGACCCGTATCTCGCCATCGCGGAGCGTCGCCGTGTCGTGCTTATGCTGTCGAACGCCGGCTACCTCGCTTCATGTCGAAGAGTCGTCGAGCTCCGCCCTAACTTGCCGAATCAAGCCGAGGATCAGACACAGCATGAGCACCACTCCCGTGACCCAGCCGCGGTAGCACCATGTCATCGGAGCTCCGCCATAGCCGCCGCCGTGAAAACAGCGCCGCCGTGCTATATGGTCGTCGCCGGCTAGCCTAATAGAGATCCAGGAGCACAAATTGACCGACTATGCCCTCAATTGAATGTGAGAAATGCCGCAGCCCCGCCCACGCATCGCGCCACCGCAACTGAGCCGCCGCCACCTTGGTAGCCACCAAGCACCCTGCCGTGCCCGCCTGAGACCTACAGTGCTGATGCGTCCGCCAGAAGAAGCTATAGCGCCGTTGCAGCATACAGGAGCCATGTCGCCGTCGCTCACCGTCACGGACTACCGCGGGACACCGTACTGGGTCGCCGGAGAAGCCTAACTAGCAGCCCATCATGCTCGCTGAAGTCGGGACAATCTTTGCCGAGCCACTTTGACACCCCTAGCGACACCGGTGCGGTTACATGAGCTCGCCACCGGCAAAGCGCCGCCACTGTCGAACAGATGAGGAAACGAGAAGGAGAAGAAGGTGCTGTGCACCTGGTTCACGAGAACCAGATAGGGAAGAGGAGAAGATGGACCTAGTCCACCATGCACCGTGCCTAAGGCCTATGGACCGGCACCAGTGCGTCCACCGTGGACTACCCCGCGTAGACTGAGCCCAGCCCAGAGACCAAATAACCGACGTGGCATGCTCCTGTGCCGACACGTGGCGGGCCCGGCCTGGCCCACGGCCCGCCAGGCTCATACTGGACCCCGATGATTTCATGATGACATCAGCAAGGTACTGTGGACCAACCAGAGACTGACATGTGTCACCCCTTGGATTTATGGCCATTTTTCTTTTTCAGAAAAATGCTGAACCAAATTCCTAAATTCATCTAAAATTGTGCTCTACGCAATGAGCCTATGTTTGAGTGCATTTGGATCTTTTCACAGTTTATTTGTTCTTTGTGCTATCTATAGGAGTCGCAACGCGACTATAATTGTGTCGTTTCAGAGTCGGAGGATCGAGTACGATCGTGACTACAACGAGGAATTGGAAGAAGACCGCTCCGAAGGTGTCACATTCCAACCACTTTTCGAAAACCTATTACGCATTGCTAATGAGTAGTATTGCTATTGCTTTATGTACTATTGATATCACATGATTAGGGTTGCATGGTAGTTATTTCTTGATGCCCATTATCTTGACGCAACCTTGCCCCTGCTCACCCGCTGTTAGGCTAGACACACGCTTGCTATTATGATTTTACTACGCTTTATATCTTGATGTGATGCGTGGTGGAAACTGATTTATATATGACTAAGGCACGTGGTGCCAACCTAAACCTGGTGGATGGTGAGTGTGTCGCATGTGTCTTGGCTGCGTGGAGGGTGAGGGTTGTGTCGACCGAGTTGGGATATAAGACGAGCCTGTGGCGAGTCTTGCCGTATGATGTGACATGGGCATCCTATGAGATGAATACTTGTGGCGAGTATATGTGATGTGATGTGATGAGGTGGGATCCTGGGTGTGAGCCTTCCAGGGGCGGAGCCCAGGACAGGGGTGCTGTGGTGGCACGTAAAATGGTAAACATGATAAAGGTGTTCTAGCTTGGTCAGCCCTAAGGACTTACTAGTATTCAAACTCACCGGGAATCCTTGCATCCCACTCACTCTCTTGTAATGGGAGAGACGGTTGGACTACTTGGTATGAGTGATGCCATTACTGCTAGGTTGTGGGGTGATAGGGTGGGCAGTATAGATGTCAGAAGTTCCTATACCGTCCTAGTTGGCAGTACCACTGGATGGGCCCGATACTGCCTCCCTGTTGGTATTTCTTATGCACAATTAAAATATGAAGGATTCCGCAAGCGCATAGAAAACCATTGTAGTATTTTACCGGGAGTATTCCAGGTATCGTTATTTATATATTTACCACTGGGAAACAATGGATAAAGACATTGATAGTTCACCATCATGTATCTACTAACTTAATACACCAATTAGACTATAGTAGGGGTAAATGATAGATGATAGGAATTATGCATATATGACACACACAGGAGAATTCTATAACAAAAGAGTAAATAGCTAAAGTGAGAGGACAACGGGAGAGTTCAAGGTTCCTAAATACTTCTCTATTACTGGGGTTCTATAATAACTAATTTATGGAAGGTAAAGCAATCACACAATAACACTTCGGGACATCAGAACACTAGTCACGGAAACGGGTGTGAAAGGACTAGGAAGCTCGACTACGGTCCTACAAACACCAACCCTAACATGGTGGAATACGTCGGCCGTCGGGCTGTTGCCACCACCAGGGCTACCACAACTATATGTTAGATTGGGTGTAACCTCGGGTAACCAATAGTCTAGACGCCATGTCTATACTACGAATTACTACTCTAGTCACACGTAATAATTAGAGCACTCGATACGAGCGGAGATCCTATGCTAAAGTATAACAACTATACTAGCCAATTAAATGTAATGCATAAAAGTAAATAGAGAAGATAAAATATATTAAAGCATAAGTCTTACAAGAATAGATACAAAGATATACCAGAACTCTGACGACTCCTCCGAAACCCGGGCGTAGCGCCGCTCTCCCTAACTCTCAACTAGAACTAATCTACTACATTGGAAAGTCTAGCCCTAATTCTCTAGAGGTGAGAGGTCATCCATTCGAGGGACGCCTCTACATCTCCATAATAATGTGGTGCCCCCGTGGGGGGGGGTCCGCTCTCTATTTATAGCCCGATGGGATGAACGTGCGCCGTTGGATCAAACCGACTTGGGCAATGGTGGAGATGCAAACCCTAAGGCGGTAGGAGGCCGTCCATCGAAGTGGGCCCTGAACGGGCTCGTGGCGCCAGCCCGCCCCGGTGGGGCCGGGCGGCCCCACCCTGTGGCAGGTGGGCCCCGCCTTCGGTGGGTCGCCTTCTCGTGTCTTCTAGAGTCTTCTAGTGTTGGTTTCGGTGTGGAATTGATATCTTTTGACTCTAGACTCTAAATAGGGCAAACCATATGTCCATTTCGATCATCTCGATGAGCTCTTCACAATGATGCATTCCAAATTATCATTTGAGATACTTTTATTCTATGCAAAATTAGATATACCTGCAAAATGATCGAGAACAACACAACTCGTAGAACTCGTTAGAATCAAACCCTACAACTATGCTTTATGGTTGATATCATGTTATATTGAGCAATAGTTGATAGTATAAAATAGGCATTAAGGACCGTCAACAAGTTCCCCCAAGCTTAACCTTTGCTAGTCCCTAGCAAAGCTAATCTTAAAAATCATTATTGATATCCATATGTTCTTAGCAACTTTCTTTTGTGGCCCCTCAAAATATACCTGTATTCAGACAAAAATTCTCCTCTAGGTTTAAGCAAAACTGAGCTAACATTCAAACTTGCTCATATTACCCTTGACCATGGAGCTTCTTAGCTTTTACTTGAGTCTTGAGCAATTGAAAGACAGAAAGATTCAGCTAAGCACTACGTCTCAAGCTCTTCATTCAACTATCATTCTAGAGTTTTTAGAGGTTTAAAAATAAAACTCAGAGCTTTCTTTGTATGACACTCTCAAATCTCTCATTATATATGGTATTTGTGGATTCTCACCAAGGCAATAATGATGTTATGCCTTTCTTTTCTTCCTATAACTAAGGCTTATGTGGAGCTCATGGGTGTAGAGAAAATAAGAAAGAGCATACTTGCAATGTACATATTGTAAAGTCAAACAATGGATCCACAGAGAAATAAGTCATGCAATCGAATCAAATGTATGGATATGGTGAATATTTGGTGGAAGTGATGAAACCTAATTCTACCTTGCTCCCTGAAGACGTATCTCTCTTTTGAAACTTGGAACTTGGCTAGAGAGTATGAGTTATCTTATTCTTTTCTTTCTTTCTTCTTTCCCTCTCTCTTTTTTAGGGAGGCGGGCATCTAAGTACCCATTGTTTTAATTTCTAACTCCCCTTTTTCTTATTTTTCTTTCCTCTTTCTTTTTTTAGAATAACTTTTGCATAGCTCACACCTCTTTTTGGCACTAAAGATTTTTGAGAGATAGCAACAAGAACTTAGAGCATTTATTTGGTGGCTATCCTATAGAAATATTTTTTTGTGTTTACTCCTAGTGTAGCAAAGTAAAACATTTTTGGATGGACGGAATGGAATGGCATGTTGTTGATGTAGAGTAGTGCATATGTAGGTGGAGTGTAAGTGGATCTTGATTCAAGAGTATGACAAATCTCTCATAAGGGTCACAAAGGTTGACAAAACTCAATGCAAGACAAGCAGCATATATGTGGAAGTTTATCTAGCCTATCTTGTCATATTTGGCTTTGGTAGGAATGTAAGCTTTGTCATACAAGAGCTCATCATGTAAGGTTTTGCATTTTTTAAAAGAAATCTCTAGAACTCTAGTGTCACTTAGAACAAGATAAACAGTAGCTCAAACTTTTTTCAATCATATCAATCAATCACCTAGACTTAGCTTAAGCATATGCAACCCACAAGTTTCAGGCTCAAAGTAAATCTTCATGTCAAAACAGTCTAAGCTAAAACATAGGAAAACTTAAGTCTAGCAACTAGGCACTTTGAGAGTGACCACTTTTATCCTTTAAGATCATCTCTAGAGCTTTCCTATTTATTGACTTATAACTAGATACTTATTTTTATTTGGTTTTACATTTTAAAGACTCACAAAGACTCAACAAACATGGACCTTCATGTGCCCATATATTTTTGGTATTTTTATGACTATAAGACAAACTCGATAATCACATAGGTATACTTACCCGATAACTAGGGGATGCTCTCTCTCCCAAGCTGGATGTTGTCATAGTTGAGCGTTGAAGTTTGAGTGGTCCTCACAGAGGAGCTCATATTTGTAAGAGCAAGTGTTGCCGGGAATACTTCAATCTCATCACCCATGAAGTTACTTTCCTTCACATAGAGGTTAGCTGTATATCGGAAAGATATTCTTCGAAAGTGATGAGGATGAAGATACCTAGGTGAGCTGGCTCTTGGAGTCATCCTCAGAAAGCTCTCACAAAACACCAAAACTCGTGAAATGGTATTAGGATAAAAGTTAATGATTAGCCATTTTTAGAGGATTGGATGTTGTGGAGGTTTTAAAATATTTTTATGATAGCAGTATTGCAGCAGGATGCTCAGTTAATATTTTTGGATTTTATGGGTTTATATGCAGAAAGTACACACGCATGATATATATTTTTATTCTGTAGGCCACCACAGTGAGCACTCCTATAGTTTTTATACCACATGAGTTTTACATGGGGCTTTAAGTTTTTTTTTTTAAGATGCATGAATGCAGCCTAATGCATACCTATTTATTTTTGTTGTTTTGTATGCAATACTAATATAGAAAAGTAAACATGTCAAGAGAAAATAAATCATGCAATGCAAGAAAGTAAATATGGATAACTACCGTTGTTACCTCACGGCGAGGGTTCGATATTTTGAGTCCTCCGAACCGGACTCCTTTGCAGTAGTTCATTAATCGAAAGTACTTTGGTTTGCTCCTAAGGATGAGGATTGAGGTGGTGTCTCCACTAGGGGGCGCTTCCAATGGTGGTGCTACCTTCTTCCTTTTTTTTTTTGTTAGTATCTCGAAGCCACTCTTATGTGCATTATTGTCATTGGTTGAGAGCTTCCACTTGTAGAATTTGGGGGAATCTTCCCACACTTTGTTTGAAGTGTGTTCTGCTCATAAAGACAAGGTAGAGATCATGCATGGGCTCTATTGGTGGGAAAACACAAACAGAACCAGAAATTTATTCATTCTCTAACCTTAGGCACAATAAGATTGATATCTTTTCACATTGTTCATTTACATCTTGGGTGAGAATATCAAAAGTATAAATATAGCATTTAAGCTTATGAGATAAAGGAGTGGAGTTACTTAACCTATGGAAGGGTTGTTCATCTTTATAAGTTATCAAGATTAACATGATGACTACTATCTTTTAAAAATAAGATATATCATATTTGGGCTCATTTGGTTAAGATTGAGATCAAGAGAATGGTGTTATGATGTGTACTCCAAGATCAAGAGGAAATGATGACCACTTACCTTTAAGATGTTACCTTTATTACTGGAGCATGATGACACCATATGGTAGAAGGTAGATCAATTTCAATGGTCTTTTTCTTCCTTGCATCTTGAGTTATTTATTAGCATCTTGTCTCATATGTTGTACTCCTTTCTCACTCTTTTAAACTTCTGTTTCTCTCATTATTTCCTCTCTGCAAGAGATTAGTAGACAACACATACCCGAAGAAATATACTATTTATTTAAAGTATGGATAGTGTTTGCCAAGGAGTTAAAGATTAACTTGTAGCTCATGTTTTAAAATGATTTCACCATTATTTCAAATTTTCCAAACAAGGTTAATGCAAAGATATAAATTTGAAGAATACCGCTAACCTTGATTTGATTCTATGAAGTCTCCTAATATGATTTAAATATATTTATAGAGGAGAGGATAGTCTATACAACCAAATTCTTATACAAAATATGCTTTGATATTATAATGTTTAAATAATATTCTGAAGCATACTTATAATAGAGTAAGAAAGTTCAAAAAGACTAAAGATATAGATTCAAATAGAACCAAGAATATGTAGGTGAACCAAAAGAGTATTTTATTTGTTTTAAGTTTTAGCATGACATGAGGTCAGGGTAACCAAGACAATTAGCAACATGGTATAAAATGTTGAATGTAGTTTAAAGTTGTATGAGGCTTGGGTAAACATACCTTTATGTCTTGTAGGGGGATTGGTCCACTATCATGGTGAAGTGTAGAAGGTGTTGAAGTGCTCTTTCATCCATTTCTTTCTATCTTAGTCCTTTCTATACACTTGTTCTCCTTTCTTTTTCGTTTTGAACCATGATTAGACATTTGTTCTTTCTTTCCCTGCATAAATGTTAGTGGACACATACCTGAAGGATTACAACAAGTTTGAAATGTGGGTTATGGTCTATAAAATTTATGCGAATTTTATCTATGCTAATAAAAGGATGGACTTTTAGGATTACTTTAGCATAGATTTCTTCTAACAAAATTTTGCTAGTGGCTACACTTTTATATGGTTCAAGGCAAAGGTAACTTGCAACAAGAGATTGAGTGAATAAACTTTGATACTCACAGTCCTATCATGGAGAATGAGCTGTGTCTTCCTTTTTGTGCAAAGTTATTGGACTTCATCACACGCCTTGATTCATCTCTCGATGTGAGTTCATCTCTTGACTTACCCGAATTGAATTTGATAGTTTCCTGCATGGGTTAGTCCAACAAAATATCCAATGTCTACTACAACAATTTCTAGTTCAATAACTAAACCAAACTCCATGTCTAGTTTAGTTAAGGAAGGCATTTTAACCTAAGCACCACGCTTAATTTAAAAAGCCTATGAAAGTATGTCGAGTACTTCCAAACCAAAATTCACTATAGCAAACAAAGGTAGCATGGGAGCACATAGAGATTTACTCAAAGAGGTGAAAGCATGATCATGTATGGTGAGAATATTTTTTTTTTTTTGGAGTAGAGATAAATACGCATATGCAAAGGAACTAGCATGGATTTGATAACATGGAGTTCAAGTAAACATCAAAGTAAATACAATAGAATGCAACAAGCTGCTCCTGTTCTTAATCATAACTACTATGACTCACAGGTGAGTTGTGCGTCTTTATTTGTCACATATGATGAACTTTGGCGTCTTGTGACGATGATTTTTCCTCAATCTACACATAGTTAGTGAAATATATATAAAACATTTATACATTCACCAGCGGAATGGCGGGCTTCATTAATGGATCATGTATGTTTAGGCTGTTAACTGGATTTTGGTAAGACCAATGACAGGAGTGGTAGATTCTGATGGAAAATCTATGAAGCGGAAAATCCAACATTGAAACTAATAAATGCGATCAAACTAACTTTGAAGCTATTCGGCAAGCGTATGTGCAATTGACTGCAGGTGATTAGAGCAAGCATTGGCCAGTGCGGTCGGCTATCCTTCGAAGGCAGGTGGCTCCATTCGAGGAGGCGAAGGTGGCAAGCAAGAGCCAGAATAAGAAGGAGAAAGCGATGATCAGGACTCCGAGGAGAGTGCCGCAAAGAGTCTCGCCATGCTTTTGAGTTACCTTTAACATATTGGCGTGTGCGTCGTAATCTCTTAGGATTCATGGTATGTCCAGGGGTATAAATAGACCACCGACCATTGTAAGAGGATATTCTAATCAAATCAATACAACTTAGGCCCGTTACGTTTTTGAGTCGCTTTTGTCGTCGAGTTCTTGAAGGGAGCCATCGAATCTATTCGACCTCTCAAGTTCGGCAGCTTGCTATCGTGTCTAGTATCATGCGATTGGATTTAGATCTTGATGCAAGTAGTCTTGTTAAATCTCGATGGGATGGCCGTGCGGCGGAGGCGTCTACTTGATGATCAAGAAGTCTTTGACTTATGCCTTTGTCTATCTCGACTAGATGGCCGTGCGCGTCGCTTGATAGCTTATTATCGGTTCTTGGTCAGATAAGTGAGTGTCTTGACGGAACCGAGTTGGCTCAAGAGTTAGTTATCGACTCTATTAGATTTGGCAAGATCTATTAGATTCATTAGAGATTATCAACGTGTTGCGTGTCTTTTAATGTTTCAATTATTTATGGCTGCTCTCTTGCCCAATCTAGATTTGGTCGGTTTCGGCTTCTTATTTTATAGATCTGTTGCTCTCTAGTATTCTTTACTCTTATATTATCATGATAAATAGATGCATTTATTAACTACGTGGCGAATTAGATCAATCTAGATTGTTATGAGTTCTTGCACGTTAAGCTTGTTAAACCGATAGGATGTGAGTATACGTCGCGAGATCTGGTCTTTGATTAGTTTATTCGTAACTTGTATGTTCCTTCATGGACCCAGTCGCTGTATTGCCGAGCTGGTTATGCTTCAATTCATAGTTAGCTTTCTTGTTCAAAAACATGTCTTCTTATGCATGTTCATGTTAGGTAATCAATACACTTTCACGTGTTTAGCCTTCATATTAGCCGAATGAATGCGTATGCATGATTGTGACAGCTTCTATGCATATTAGTAAATGAGGCGTATATGCAGGCTAATACGTCTCCAAACACGTTCGATTTTGTATTTACTTGATTTCTTTGTCCCTTGTCGATTTTGAGGAATTAAGCGGCCTTTTTCGGATCTCCAAACCGTGCGGTTGTCGATTGAAATCCAGCTTTTTAAACTGTACGTATTGCTTGGCGCGAAGAGTGCGGTGTGCCAACACACTTTTGTAGTGGATTACATCGTTTAAGATCGGACGTCAATAACAATCATGTTACGGGCCGACAACTTTGGATAGTGCAGGACCCACATTGAGGCTACGGGTGGAGCAAGCATGCGGCTTAATACAAGCATAAATGCTTAATGCTTTCTCAAAGAACAAGAGCAACAAGGTTTTTGAGAGCGGTCATTGCCAAGGTTCTTCTTGCACATCAAGCCGATTACTACGAAGAAGAAGAAGCTCAAAAGGTATCGATTTGGTCCATAAAGCAGCGGAATACCATCGAGAACCTAACAAACGGCCTTTCTAAATGCCTTTCAGTAATCATGGCTAATACCTTGACCAAAGTGGCGATAAGTATTTTGAAAATAAGGACAATAAATGAACCGATTAACTTTCAATATTCAAGTATCGAGAGAAGCAATAGAAGATGAAGGAACATAAAGGATTAACAAAAGAGATAGTAGAGACTCATGAAAGAAGCAACCACCTCCTACTTATGGCCAAATGCTTTGGCACTACTTTGAAAATGCACTTAATACGCATACAAGATATCTCGACATCAAAGCAGTTTAAAGGAACATGTAGCAAGGATGAATATCATGATTCAGCGACTATCTTTGCTCTAGATGCTCTACGAATCCGAGGGATACTTAAGTGCGGCGGGGAATACCATGCGGAGGGCAGAGCCGCGTGGAAGTTGAAGAAGGCAGAACATTGACATAATCATGCGAGAGGATGGGCGATATGATGCAACATCGAGTTCGGCTAAACCAAAGAATCAATCGTATTCATACAAGTCTGCGTACCCGAATATTTATACTTGAGGTTACACTACCACGGCAAGTGAAGCCACCAACGGACTTAACAAATTTTGCAGTCGGGATGATACAAGTACCCACAGAGCATATTGGCCGTCGTCTGACTTGGGGAGGCATCCGCAGAACTTGGAGATTCGGTATTTTCCGTGTCTCTCCGCAGGCCCGGCTTTCACGGTTTACTTCTCTACGGTGATTCTATTGGTACTTGGGCGAGCTTGAGCAGTTTCATGCTTGTTTCTTCTTAGGAACTCGCGAGAAGAATTTGGTATTAGACCTTACCGATTTAAAGCCAGAAGAGATTAATGAGACACCACAAGAATATCTTGTGAGATTCGGAGAAACTAAAGTCTTTGCTTCTACATTTGAAGATTTACCAGACGTCGATTGCTGGAATAACAATAAGCGGGGATCTTTGCCGAAGATATCGAGGCATTCGGCATGGAATTTGATGATCTCAGTCCTTCGCTTTCGGAGATTAATTTGTCATGAGTAATCGAGGCTCGGGGTTCGGAAGGGATAACCGCTATCGGAAGGGGTAATGTTGCTGAGTGAGATGTATCGGAGTTTCACGGAAGAAAAATGATGCAGAGGATGAAGATAGAAATAAGTAGTAGGAGTTGACTTCAGGACAAAGAGCCTACCAAGTAAAGTCGGTGATTAATGAAGCTCACAAAAAGGGACTTATGATTTTGATGTCTCCCAAATGGATAAACTTTTTGATACGATTGGTGAGGGAAGGGCGCATCCTGCGAGGAGGACATCCCATGCCATGCGAAGGGGGGGGAAGAGATAAGAGATATTGTGGTTATCCTTAGCACTAATTCTCACTCCATCAATGATTCTTGAGAGTGTTCGGAGGAGTTCGGATTGAGAGGCAGTCGGAGGACATCCCCGAAATTTGATGGCAAGATGAAGATTGATGGCAAACCTTTCCCTCGAACATGATTTCCTTTCTCTGTCGGAATGAGTGCAACGGAGATGACCACAAAGGCAAGGAAAGATGAAAGTGTTGACATCGGAGAGAGCTCGAGAAAAATGAGTACTGCGAGAGCCCAACCAGCCAGTTCTTCTTGAAAAATTGAAAGAAAGTTAGGTTCAAAAATAGCCGGCAGAAAGAGGGTGAAGGCGTCCGGGGCCAAGGGAGTGACATCCGCGAAAGTCTTCTTTGTGAATAAATGGCGAGAGCGAAGCAGAGCAAGAATATTATGAAGAACAAAAGTTCTTAGAAGCAGGAGTGGAATATGAAGAAGAGATGTACCCTTAGGAACAAGAGAGAACACATGAGGGAACTAGAGCTTGATCTCATTGGGGTTGTTCATTCTTTAAACATTGTTGGAATGAGGAAGCAGGAAAATTTTGCTAGAAACAATTGCCGAATCACGTGTCAGTATTATGGCTTCCTGAGGGCAATCTCGAGTCAACTTGGCCAAACCAGTCCATGAAGACTTGGAGCTCAATTTCTGAGGAGACGATCGGTAATAAAATTAAATGACTTTGATCATGGAGGAAGAGATTATTTGGATCAGTGTATTAGTTCATCTGGAAAACCAAAAGAAGGAAGGAAAATACTCATATGGATATAGGTGAGAAAGAATGTGCCCTCAGAGGGTTGAGGAAAAGTCGGGGAGAAGAGAGTGCGGTTGAGAAGTAAAAGAGGCTGGGCGGTAGCTGTGAGAGAAAGAAAGAAGGAATGGCACCAGAAAGAAATCCATTGAGGAAGGGTCCTTGGGTGATGCATGCATGGCTTTCTCCTCCCATCCAGAATTCATAGCTCACGACAATCAAAAGAGTACAAGAGAGGAGATTTACTCGATTCGATGAAAGTGAGTTTGAGGATCTAATGACTCAGAACATACTAACAAGCAACTTTTTGACAAGCCGGCCAAACATACGTCACTTGAAACGCTTTCGTGAAAGGATGCGTCAATGGGAAGCCTCGACAGATGTTGATGGAGGAAATTGCTATCAATATAATGCACCATATTCCGTTTAGAAAGCTAAAGGGATGACGGATGAAGATTTGCTTAAAACGACATGATCATAGGGCGGCAATCCTTAGAACACTCGAGGGCGTGCATTGGAGTTGATGATTGGGTCTAAAACCCTGATCACTACGTTCTTAAGTCAAAGGGGGCATACGAGTTTGCTTCTTGGGGAGAGAGGCGGATTCATGCTTGTTCTTTGTATTCCTTCAACCATGCACAAATCCTTATTCAATGGATGAGGGGGATGACGTAGAGATCATACATGGAGTGATTCGGTAAGTGTGGGCTGCCGAACTTGACTTCTTGGGAATATGATGGTGTTGATTGTTTCTCGGCAAAAGTATGGAAGAAGGTCACAGTGTGTATTCAGCAAGGATCAGCGGCCGATCAAGCGATGGAAGCTCGTTTCCAGAAAGCAATTTTTGAATGGGTAAGCTTAATCGTGGCAACAAGGAAAGTTGGGACAGTTTTTGTCGGTGAGCAATCTAGAAAGAGATAAATGTTGGTGATGATTCCAAATCAAGGCCGATGTACATCGGTGCAAATCTGAATCGAATATAGAGAACAATTAGTAAATCTTAGGAGTTTAAAGATTTGCTTTGCTTGGGATTTGAGAGATGCTGGACTAGATCGTTCTATTGGTATCGATTACCTATTAAATTCCGAGGTATCGAGCCCTATAAACAACCCCGAGGAAAGATCTATAAAAGTGCGGCGATATGAAGAAGGAGATTGAAAGGCTATTGAAGCAAACTTCATTCGACGTCCGGAAGTCTGTGATTAGTTCGAATATAGTTCATTTACAAGAAGAATGGGAAGATGAGAGTTTGTATGAACTTCGGAGATCTTAACAAGGCCACTCAATGGATGGGTATCGATGCCAGTGCCCGATTGTTAGTAGTAGGAGTATGAAATCATTAGTTTTATGGTTAATCTTTATAATCGAATCTTCATGGCAATAGAAGATATTTCAAGCGGCTTTAGATGCCACGGCCACATTGGTTTATTTGAATGGATTGTAATAGCGTTTAGTTGAAGAATGCTAGGTGCAACTTATCAAAACCATGAATTACATATTCCATGAGTTGATAGAAGCAAAATTGTGGAGATCTACATTGATGACGTAGTAAGTCAAATCTAAAGACTATGAGAGATACTTAGGCGTCCCAGAAGAACTTTGGAATGCGCTAGAAAACATGGTTTGAAGATGAATCAAACAAATGTGCTTTCGAATTAATAAATTTGGTGAGTTCGCTTAAGGATTCACTTATTCGCAAAGGAGAATTGAAGTTGGAAAAAAAGAGCATGGAGGTAATAGATAAAGTTGTTCCCCAACTAAACTCCACGAGTGCAGTCACCTTTC
Source organism: Chrysopogon serrulatus (assembly GCA_015844335.1). NCBI lineage: Eukaryota > Viridiplantae > Streptophyta > Magnoliopsida > Poales > Poaceae > Chrysopogon > Chrysopogon serrulatus. The sequence goes on from JADLZL010002047.1 coordinate 178,998, forward strand.
GGCAAGATCAATTCGTAGAAGGTTCATTCAATTTATCGGAGAGTCTTTGCCCTTTTCTCCATTATTAAGCTCAAGAGGAATCAAGGAGAATTTGTATGGGCGGCGTGCAACAAAGGCTTTTGATGAAATTAAGAATACATGACACCACCGGTTTTGAGCCTCCACAACTTAACAAGCCTTTCAAGTTTATGCATTGGCGGCCGATACCCTAACGATAGGATGGAAGCCCTCATGCAAGAGTGTAAAGGAAGGGAGAAAGTCACTTAGCTTATCTTAAGCCCAGAAACATTAGACCGAGACAAGATATTGAAGCTATGGAAAAATTGTGCTTATGTGTGTATTACTCATGTCTAAGCTTCGGCATTATTTATTAAGCAGAATCTTGTGATTATTTCAAGTCATGATGTGATCAAAGCATATGTTGTCAATACCAATTTTAAAATGGAAGAATTGGCAAATGGATTTTGCCCTTTCGAATTTGATTTAAAATATGAATCGGCAAAGCGTGAAGTCAAATTATTGGCGATTTTGTTACGCAACATCACAGCCTTACTTACCAGTATAGTAGGCATTGTACCTTGGACTCTATTTTCGATGGTTCATCTGCTGACAAAGGTGGGAGGCGGCATTCTATTAGTTTCTCCACAAGGAATAACTTTTAGGTATGCTATTCCCATTGAATTTCATGTGACTAACAATCAACGGAGTATGAGCGTTACTTAGGGGCTTCGGCTTCTCATAGAAATAAAAAGCCGTTCAGCTGTTGAAATCTTTGGAGATTCGAGGCGGTAATCAACGATTGGCCTTGTAATTGCAAAATGACGCCTTCAAGAAAGAATACTATGAGGAATGTCGAGAACTTTTAAAAGCTTTTCGGGTAGCAACCTTGC